>APFE030726500.1:0-12670 GCA_000404065.3 Pinus taeda | reverse complement strand
CTAGTGTGGTTCATCGTCAGGACAAGTTGTCCTGACGATGAACCACACTAGTTGGTTCGAAACGCGTCGACAAATGATCAATTATGTGATTTCGCTAAAAAGTTTCTAATCAAATGCTATGGATCACAGAAGTCTAAATTCCTTAAAAATCTAGCCATGTTTGAAAATGATTAACCATTATACCATGTTTTCAGGAACGGAGACTTGAGTCACTCACTTGTACCGACAATGAATTATCATTTCCTTTCATGCTACATTTCCATGCGGGTCACTTTCGGATCTGCCTGGGGTTCAACAGCCTGGCCTGGTTGTGGCAAACAATGCACATCATATCTTTCTTCTATCTTGACCACATATCAATGGAGATCCTCATAATAGAAATCTGGTTTCTATACCTCATTGTTGTAGTTATGATCACTATAATTTACTCCTTCACGTGCATATCTTACATCTAGGTTGTTAAGGAAGAATTCATGGACATAATACGATTTAACTATTTCTCCATCCCATGGATATCATGCATGTTGTTAGCATTAGGGGTACCCCATTTAGTGGCCATAATCATACATCATTAATTATTCTTTAGATAAAATAGCACACAACAATATATTCTATTATCCTTCATCAAGGAAAGTACACACATATTTATACAAACAATAGTCTCAAGATAGGAATTCTATCTTAGACGTACAGTAATGTGGTTGAAAGATTCTCTCAACCACACACTAAACTAGGAGAAACTATATTCTAGCTAATTCCTATTATGTAGAAACAAACTCTTCAAATGGAGAATTACAACCATAGACAAGTAGGAATTAATTATTTCTAACTCCCCCCTTAATGACTACTTGTCATGATAGTGATTCACAAAGTCTAGTTGTGGTCAAACTGCATATATGTACTTGCAAATCCACCACCATCAGGTGAATTGCATGTACAGAACCTCCAAAACACAATCTGCCTCTCTCGAACAGATCCACAACTTCTCTGATCTGCCTCCTCTCGCAAATCATCAAACAAAGATGAGGATTTCCGCGGATCCCCTTGAAGGTGAATTGGCGCGATCCCGAGTGAAAAAAAAGCCACGCCCATATGAAATCGGAAACTCTTGGCATGATTTTTCCATAAAATTCCGCTCTAGTCTGGTATTTGGCCTGGTGGCATGATTAATGGCCTAACAGATGCGCCAATTGCGCATCCTAGCGCGATTGTCAGCACGAAAAGCAAGCCAATCCCCTTCTACTAAGAAAATTAAAATCGTCTGAGTCCGAGCTAGGTGTTCTGCAATCCACCTGCTCAATTGAACACAAAGCTCTCGTGTACACGTGGTGACAAAGGCACCTCAAGCCACAGAGGTGATTCTGCCACAAAGGCAGGCTGGTCACAAAAGTACTTCAGCCACAAAGACTCTATAGATGGTTTCTGGCTAACCACCAACCATCACTTTACAGTAGAAAAAGATGGTTTCAGGCTGACCATAAACCATTACAAAGTGGTTTTAAGATCACCACAAACTTTTAGATGTCTTTAAAAAAACTTACATTTCATTCCACATTTTGGGGTTTCTGGTTACATATTATAACCACTGGACATGCTTATAACATGTTAGGGAGTCTATTCCACAAACCACACTAAGTTAACAAACATCTATTTTACTGTCCACCATAAACGTTGTTACTGCGGCTTTACCTCATCTGTTCATTGTTCTCATCTTGGGCATCCTTGTCTGTTCAAATAACTTCTTGGAACTCCATGCTTAACCTGTCATTCATTATAGTTGCAAATTCTAACAAAATAACTTTGCCTACATTGTGTTAGCTAGGCTCAATAAGGCTCAATAATATTTAAACATGATTCCGAGAAAATAAATAAAGCATAAATTCTTCAGGTTTAATTTCTCTATCTCTGCCCATAGATGACTATTTTCCAAACATACCAACAACCATTTTTCACCAACAATACCTGTGAGGGGTTTACTCACCGGATCTACCTTTCTGGTTCCTCCAACAACGAAAAACTCTTTGCCTCACTGCGTCAGGCATGCACCACGTAGTTCGACTTATCTTGCTCAATCCACGCAGCACGCAAACTCTGCCACACCATGGTTCTCCTTTGCGGCACCGCTCTCAATAGCTCTAAAATGGACAATGTAGCCTTTCACTATGCTCCCACTACTCCTCACTCTTTTCACTGAGCAACTCTACACCATGCACTGTAGGACAGTGGCACTCGATCAACGCACAGATCAACACTACCTAGGGTCTGCCTTCATCACCACGCTTAATGCTTGCGCTCCCTATGGCCAAACACTTCTTCACAACTCCACGTAGGCTCCTTGACCACGCACGCAGACGATCTCAAACTCAGCTTCGAGCAATAGGAAGGGGCACGATCTACCTCATCACGGATCCCCGATCTTCCATTCTCCTCTGGCAATCAGCATTCACAGGGCCACTAATCAACCTAGATCTGCCACTAACAATCTGCAACATGATCTCGTTCATCCTCCAATCTCTGATGTAGCTCCAATTGATGTCGTTTTCACTGTCATGTGTTCATTATTCTCTGCAAATTTGCTTAGTGATGGAATGACCAGTTCCAGCACACACTCAGAATCGTGACAATAGTTGGTCAGACTAATGTCACTTAAATTACAACTAGTTTCATTGTCATGACAGTTAATGAATATATTGCAACATCATCAGAGAATTAAAAAAAATACATTTCGATAATGAGACTGGCAGATTGCATTCTTTCAACAATGGGCAACCCTTGGAAATCTCAATTAGAGCCAAGTTCTTAAAGGGTTCGGCACATCCTCATGTACAGGAACTGCAAATTAGTGCATGCCATGCCAATACACCCAAATCCTCTTAAGCCAATTGCTATGCTATTATGTAAGTGGGACAAGTTCAAAAAATTGAAGAGAACCACCATTAGCAGTCTTGGACAGCCTACCATCTTTCAACTCTCCGTCTTCAGTTGATCCAGGTCACACACCGTCCGAAATCTACTACCAGAGAGCTACAGAAAACTCCAGATTTGTTGCAAGAGATCGTCAATCTACACCAAAATCACCTTTGTTCTTCGCTCAACCGTGCAAGGGAGCGCTGCACTTAACCTAATCCACAAACTTTTGGCTGATAATTCGCACAACAACACAAACTGAATCTCACCATACATGCACAACACAGTCAGCTTGTGAGGTTAATCAAAGCCTCACTGTTGATCTATTGTGATATGCGTTCTCACAACGATCACAATCTGCATTGTCACCATCAAGGCCTTAGAACCAAGTAGCCATCCTGAGTCCTGCATTATAGCTCCATGAAAAAATTCTCATGAGGATTTGAAAGTGTCTCCTAAGCATCATTCACACACAGATTCAGGTCCACAGTCACTACAGGCTCGGCTCCAAGCGATGATGTTTTTCGCAGCTCGCCTTACAGTGCTCACAACAGTAGCTAAGTGAATATAGCCATGCAACAGAGCATAACAACCATCTTCGTGATACGATCTGTAATTTCTTCTACGCTTGGAATGAGAGGAGAGTGAATGTCATAGACATGGGGACTGATTTTGGCACCATATTTCACATACTCTAGGATCATCGGCGAGTATTTCATCGATAGTATACCTGGAATGATAAACAGAGTGCCCGAAGAGAAGCGAGTTCGGCAAAGAGAAATAAATATGCTAAAAAATACAGGCTTTCCTTTGATGATGAGGCAGTAAACTGGAGCTCCTCCACCGTTATCAAACCATTGCCATTCTCGTCGAAAATTCGAGAAAACCCTCCTCAGTTCCTCTCTGCCTATGGCTTTCTCCGACACCCCCTCGGCTCGCTATCTCGATATCTGCTGAAAATTTGACAAAGAATTCTTTGATTCCTTCGATTGAATCTGGATCCACTGCTTGTGCCTTCTTAAGCTGCTGGAAATCATTCATGCGAGGCCAACAGGGTGTCCCTTGCCAAACGTCTGCTCCTCTTAGCACACATCAAAACAAACTCCTCTGTTTCTTTGCTCACACCTCCTCACAGCACACTAGCTCAGATCTGGCCGCAATTACAGGCTTCACACCTCTTCAAAGCCACAGATGATTGTTCTATGAACAGAATAGCCGAGCTTGCCTCCACCTCCACTCCAAGAGCCGCAAGACAGCTCTGGCAATGTGCGCCTGTGGATGGCTGATCACTCTCATCAAAGAACGCATTTTCCTCACGCCTCTCACTGCCAACAGGAAATGATTTCTAGGCAATAGTATCTCACCTGCTTCACCACATAAAACTCGTCGTGCGTTTCACAGCAGAATCTACCTTGGCTCTTGCGGACCTCTCCTGTCAAATCCCTCTACAATTGGCTGCCAATGCTGGTAATATATTTGACAATACTGGGGAGCATAAATAGCATTCCCCCAAAAAAATGTTGAAAGAGATGTTAAACAGGAGATCACAGCAAGCCTCCACTCTGTTCAAGCCTAACTCTTTCAACGCAGGGAATTATAGAAATTGCCCGCACCGTTCCCCATGATGGACAAACAAAAAACTAAACTCTTTATTTCTTCAACCCAGGAGGGGCCAAGCCCAGGAAGGGCCAGGCCATCATGAGCTCTGATACCAAGATAAAATAGCACACAACAATATATTCTATTATCCTTCATCAAGGAAAGTACACACATATTTATACAAGCAATAGTCTCAAGATAGGAATTCTATCTTAGATGTACAGTAGTGTGGTTGAGAGATTCTCTCAACCACACACTAAACTAGGAGAAACTATATTCTAGCTAATTCCTATTATGTAGGAACAAACTCCTCAAATGGAGAATTACAACCATAGACAAGTAGGAATTAATTATTTCTAACTTCTTTCTCTTCATGACTCTGGCGCTGATGTTGGAGGTAAAAATATACGACCAATGGTTCATGGGAGGCAAAACATTGTTGTTATCTAGAGTTGTGAATTCAGCAATACATATTTCAATTGTCGTGAATTGTTTGGGATAAATGCTTTCAGCTGCAATGAAATGGGGATAAGTGGTCACATTCTTCTTTTATGTAAGTCTAGCACACTATATTCGACTGTTCATAACTCTTTATTAGAATTTTCCTTCAAATGCTTTGCTTCCAAAGCATCTTCATCATTTCTTTGAGCACAATGAGCCTGTCCTATGAATCCATATGGGGAAAGTTCGATTACATGTCGAAAATGACTTACTTCCTCACACTTTTTCCATTCATGGCCTCGGTAATTCCTTGGATGGGAATGTGTTTTAGCGTTAAAAGTTGTTTAAACGTCTCACATATATCTGTAAAGTGTTGAGGATTCCCCAAATAACTGTCATAATAGGTGAAGCACACAACACATCGAAAGACATAGAAACAACGAGAAGCTACAACTACTAACAAAATCTTTGAGACATAAGTTTATAGAATATCAAATTTCCAAACCTTAAGGACAATTAAAATGGTCCTCTCCTACAACAACAAACTAAGCAACTAATACTACAACAATATGCATCTACGGCTGCCTTACAACACTAATTGTGGATATCACTTCTATCCCAAATCAACTATATTTATACAAAACATCATGTCGGTTATTTCCCTTTCAGGTTGAAAGAGATAGGGCGGTGACGTCCCGTTGGCCCTAAATAGGTTAAGGCAGTGTGCAGTGATACAGTGTCCAGTGTGATGATGTTTGGTGATGAAATAATAAATTAATGGGGAGTAATTATCTTTCACACTCCCCTTTGATTACAACCAGAAATTTAATCTTTACTCAACATGACTACTGAAGTCTTAGCTATGTTAACAATGAATCAAAACTTTAGCATCATAGCTTGGGCCAGATTTATTTTTCTTTTTCTTCCAGATATTGTACCCTCTAAACTACTTAATCTTTGGTTTTTTGTTTTAGGCTCCAAATTTTAGTTTCATTTGTTGTTGCAACTCTTCTATCATTTCAGGTTTTTCATGAATGTCCTCTAGTTCTTCAAAAATATATTTGTATGTGAAATATTGCCACTTCTATAGTTTGCTCTTCATCATCAATATTTTGATTATCAATTTGTTGTGAGAAGAGTTCATAATATAATTTTATCTCTACAAGACTCCAATACATGAAAATTTCAATGACATTTTCATTTTCTACATAGTTGATGTTTTCTTCAACATTCATTGCCACGACTTCTATGAAAAATTCATCAACACATGTTGTTTCAATCCATGATTCAATGAAATTTAATTCTTCTTCAAATTTTTTCGTTTCTTCTTGGTTAGTGCTAACATATGCATACTCAAAACCAATGTTAAGTTTAAATGAAAAAACATCTTTATAAACATATTAGTTTTGTTCATTTTTCTATCCAATGAGAACTTTCTCCTCTTGTGCTTCCTTCTCTTTCTCTATCACAATTTTTTTCTTCTTCTGTCATTGCATCATAATCTTCATTTTCAATTTCTTTACTAACCTCTACTACTACAAACATGTTTTCTTCCACTTGGTTTCTAGACAGAACTGGGCTTCTCTCGCCAAATAATAGCATATCAATAAGATGTTTTTGTTGCATCATATGCAACCACTCATCACTAGTTAATTGTTCTTCATCAATGTTAAGGCCAACAATTTCAATTGTTGGATCCACTAAACAAATTACTTCTCTATTGGTAGCATTATCTATGCGAAAATCAGCTCCTGCTAGAAACACACCATCAACATCGTGACCCACTTTCAAGTAGGATCACCAAACTCTTCATCTTTCTGTAGATCTGCTGCTACAAATCCACTTTCCTTTTCATCTTCAAAAAATTCTACCACAGGTTGTACAATACTACTATCATCGACTTGATTACTCCCTCTTACACCAAAAATCCTCTTAAGGATATCCAAAACCTCTTTCACTGCCTTTGCAATTGCAATGAAGGGAAGAATGTTGTCATCTACAAATTATTTTATGAATTTTAACGCCAAATCATTCTTATTCCTTTTAACTTCCAACTAAATTGACCTCAAAAAAATGCTTGTTTTTACTTTACTTTCTTAGCAACTTATATTTTTCCATTTATTTAACGAGGTTACACTTTATAATGTTCACCAAGCAATGACCTACAACTCTTCCAAAACTCTTCGGTACTTCGAACTGGTTAATGAAAACAATCCAAGAATTTCACTAGATAAAGACTCACTCTTCATCTGTTGACTTATAAAATTCAAATTATTTTCACAGGTTATACTCAACAAACTGTCAATGTGAAAATTTCCGTTGTCACCTTATTACCACAGCAGACTCGGAAATACATGGTAATAAAAACACGCACGCGGAATAGGTTGACAGGAGTATCCTTCTGGATAGCAGTAGCCATGCCATGGCAGTATTTTGTTAGAACCACTTTGTGTTTGATCCTTTCTAACTAGTGATTGAATTGAATATTTAGCTTACAATCCATGAATGTTGCAAACCATGATTTGAAGTTGTACATGATTTAGAGAAAAATTTTAACAAGTAGTCTGATTTTGAGTACGAGTCCTGAGAAATAAAGCAACAAATCTCAAAAAGCAAACTGGAACAAAGCTCTTGTGTATCTTTAAAGAAATGGCTCAAAAAGAAGTCTATTGAGTGTTCTTGAAAGAGAAAATATTATTTTACCGTTCTGTTGTTGGATTCAACATTGGTTGTAAAAGAAGATGGCTTCATTTTCTTTTTAGGTATGGTTCAACTAAGAGCGATTACAAATGTACAAAATCAGTGCAAATCGTTACTTACGTTTTCTTCAATGACTGGGAGACGGCTTCTAACTGATCCTTTCTTGGGTCACATCAAAGATAGGTTGAAATTGAAAGATAAAGAAGAGAAATATTCGAAACATGCACATAAGAGTTCAAAGACGCTCCCTCATAACATGTGATCCTTTCCTATGTAGATGAACCGCAACTTGTGAGAACGAAATAATATTTTCTTGAATAACCGTGCAAGCATAATAGTGCACATAGAAACTTGCTCAGACTCTAAAGCTCTCATACTTCCCGTAGCGTTGTTCTGCACACTACATCTAACGAAATCATTTTGGATGCAGCCAAAGGGGCTCTTGACCATCTTTATCAGTGGAAAACATGATTACCTCTACTACGGATGAGTAGGGGCGGCTCTCCTAGCATATGTCGTTTGTGTATGATGGAAAAGAGCCTTCAACAAGTGGCCACTTTATCGGGCAGATGGTGAATGTTACTCTCCTAATGCGCACACTGACGTTCTAGCCTTACTCAGATAACAGACCCACATGCATCTAGCTCTTACTTTTGTTGACACCTAATCCTCACGATTGGGTGAATTTATGTAAATAGTTAAATTAGGAATGTGAACAGTCATGAGGAGATGAACTGAGCAGTCACATTCTTTTTATATAACAATAGCATACCTAATGGAATAAATAGAATCAGTTTTACTGCCTATTGGCGAGTTACTGTCTGGCCTGACATGGTATAGAGCCAGTTCTCAAAATAAGTTGTAACTCCCTTCAATTTTTGGCCACTTTGGGTGGTACGCTGGTTTGAGCACTGATCCACTGAGCACTATCCTCTGTCGTTCTGACCTGAGCACAGTCCTCAACGCCTCTATCCTCTAAAGGATTAATTTGGTGAATGATTACTTGGTTTAGAGTGGAAGGCAGAAAAACGCCTCTGTTGAATCAACATACCACCGGTGACATAACTGTTTTTCATGCTGCCTGAAATACGTTTGTTGCTTTGAATATTTCAGATGAATGCCTGTTTCAACGTATGGTAGTGAAAGCGTTGAAGGAAACTCAAAACCTCAGCGTATCAATTCTTATTTGTACAAATGAATGTCGTTTTTAAAATGAATGCCTGTTTCAACGCTCGGTAGTGGTATCGAAACCTCAGCGTATCAATTCGTATTTGTAGAAATGAATGTTGTTTTTCAAATATATGCCTGTTTCAACGCTCCGTGGTGGTATCGAATGGTATCACATGAATGATTGTTCACATGAATGATTGTTTCAACGCATGAAGGAAACTTCACGCTGCGAGTTCTATTATCAGATACCTTGCCGGCATTACTTTTTGAGATCAGCGAACTCGTTTGTTGTTTTGGGTAACTCCATGACATAGTTTTCATGTGGACTGTATCCACTTCTGGTTTCTTTGGCATTCCACGTGTTCCTTTTGCAGAACCAGCGCACACCCAAGATATTAAGTTTTAAAATCCGTAAGAGTAGAACAGATTTCGGCTACAATCTCGGAACCAATTACTTCAGAGAGCCACGACGTTTTGAATTCGGAGGAAAGACAGCACAATTTATTCTGGCCTGCAAAACCGAGATGAGTACTATTAACAAGTATTGAAATTTAAAATAGACAGTATATGCTTATGCATAGTATTGAAATTTCGATAAAATTTATTTGCTAATGTTTGGTGAAGAGCTTTAGTGCAACGGAAATGACTAGCGTTTGGATGGTCTTAATACATTTTGTATATAGTGTTTGGTGAAGATCTTTAGGGCAACAAAATTCTATTCATAGCTTCCAATAATCAATAGTATATGAATAACATTTGGATGGTTTTAATACACTTTGTATATAATGTTTGGTGTGGCTGCTAGGATATATATACCACATTGTTGGGCTACCATAGTGTTGTTTTCAAAGTGACTTGATATCAGAATCAATTTTCTTTTAGCAGCAGAAGTTTTTTTTCTCCACGAAAGCACATTTTTGCCAGCAAAAGAATTTTTACAGCTCTCAGATTTTACAATGCATTCAATCATATCTATGGTGTGAATAGTTCTCACTGGCATGGAGAACTATCTTGAATGGTCCCGGATGATAAAACACACCCTCATCTTTAATGAGTTGTGGAAGGGAGTGTGTGTCGGAGAAGGAGACAATGACCTAGTACAGCCTACCTTAAACAAAGAGCTCGTCATTTGGGAAAACAAGAATAGCAAAGCTTATGCATTAATCACAACATCTGTAAATGAAGAGGTGAGTCTCCATATTTCGTCATATTCAATTGCCTTTGAAGCGCTACAAAAGCTGAAAGATCTCTATGACTCACATTCTGCACTTGAAGTTGTCCAACTCATGATTAAACTCTTCACTCTTGAATTGCAAAGTAATGATCCTATTTCTCTTGCATCTGAAGTAAAATCTATACTGCATAATATCCAATCCACTAAGGTTGAATTGGATATTCCTCTTATTGCTTTTCTCAAGGCACTTTATCCTACTTACTCCAATTATCTTGAGTATTTGCAAGCAAATGGAAATATCAAAGATATAACCTTTGAATCTCTTGTGAAAAAGTTTGCTGAAAGAGAGAAAGCTTTTGGAAAGAAGACAACCCCTGAGTCTTCTGAAGAGACTGTGTGCCTTTCTCATAAAGAAAAACATCCTGCTCAAGATTCTACAAGAGGAAGAGGTGGACGAAAAGGAAGAGGAAGATATTTCAGAGGTAGGGGGGGCAGACATTCTCAAGGAGAAAAGGTAGATTTACACTGTATTCGCTGCAAAAGAAATGGATCACATGATGCATCTACATGCAAGCTACCATGGGACAAAATTGAGCAAAAAAGAAACCAACAGAAAGGTAAAACTGATGATACAGACAAAGGTAAAGCACCTGAATCCGCTCACTATGTTGAGGCACAATGTAACATTGGAGTAAATGAAGATTTGTTTAATGCTTCACTTGCTTCCTAGAAAAATGATTGGTTTCTTGATTCAGGAGCAACCTGTCAGATGACTCATAGAAAATATTTTTTTGAAGATTTCACTGACAATGTTGATGGAGTAGTATACTTTGCAGATCAGTCAAAAATCAAGCCATCAGGGCTTGGCACAATCAGGCTTAAATTGCCTGGTCTCTCAGACTTTCTTCTGATCATGTTCTATATCTCCCACAACTCAAGAGAAACTTGTTGTCCTTGGTCCACATCCGCCAACAAGGTCACTCCATTCATATGTTTGATGGCAAGATTGAGGTAAGAAAAGCATCTGATCACTCAATTGTCATGAGGGGAATAGAAGAAGAAAGGATTTTCAAACTGCAAGGAACATCTGCTCATGCACAACATTTCTCATATATTTCTCATCATGAAGAAGGTACACTTCCATCAAGTTTATTATGGCATGCTAGATTTGGACATTTAAACTATGACAGTCTTTGTTTATTGAAGAAAAATGGTGTTGCTGGTTTGCCTACAATCCTAGAAAACTTAAGCAATGTGATGCTTGCATTCTAGGAAAGCATAGCAAACAGTCATTTCATGACTCACATTCAAGAGCACATAGGAAGCTTGAACTTATTCATTCAGATTTATGTGGTCCAATGCCTGTTCCTTCTGCAAATGGAAATAAATATATCATGACATTTATTGATGACTACACCAGAATGTGTTGGGTTTATTTATTGAAGAACAAATCTGATGCTTTCCTAACATTCAAGAATTTTCATAAATGGATTGAAAATGATGCACAATCTCATATTGGGTCTATTCGCGCTGATAATGGAAAAGAATATACATCAAATGAATTTGAACACTATCTTCGCCAACATGGGATTAAACATCAAACAATTGTGCCTTATAATCCCAAACAGAATGGTGTAGCTGAAAGAATGAATAGAACAATCTTGAATATGGTACGATCCACGCTCTTCTTCAAAAATGTAAAGATAATGTTTTGGGCTGATGTTGTTCTATGTGCTGCATATATAAAGAATAGATGTCCATCTAATGCTATAAGAAACAAGACTCCTTATGAATTTCGGTATGGACATGTTCCTTCGGTAAAACATCTCAGGATCTTTGGTTCCACCTGTTATGCTTTGATACCAAAGGTACATAGAAACAAACTTGGTGCTAGAAGTCGTAAGTGTATTTTCTTGGGGTATTCAAATACCTCCAAAGCATACCGCCTCTATGATGAAGAAAATAAAAAGTTTGTTATATCTAGAGATGTAATTTTTCTTGAATCATCCAAATCTGACAATGTTGTTGAGCGGCAACTTGATCGCTTGGATAGATTCGCAAAAATGAAATCAATTCAAGAATTTGAAAATCAGATTCCACATCTTGAAGGGGGGATTCCTATACTAGATCAACATGTGGAATCTTCTTCTGAAGAAGATTCTCCCCCGTCTGAAACTCCAACAACAGATGATGCTTTAAGTGATGTAATTGATAGAATTTGGAGACTCAATCTTGATTCAGTCCCAACTCAATCAACATAGTAGCTTGGACCATCTCAGAAAGGTCCCCCAAAGTGGCTAACGAAGACACTTGAAAGTGTTCATCCTGATGAAATTGGAAAAACAGAAACCAGAAATTCAAACCGACAAAATGGAGGTGATGTAGATGACTCGAATTCACTTGTTGATATGGATGTTTCTTATGATTGTGAATTGAACTTGTCTACAGATTTTGAACCAACTTCCTTTAAAGAAGCTGCTTCTCATGATGAATGGAAAGAAGCGATGAAAAAGGAGTATCATGCCCTCACAAAGAACGACACTTGGAAGTTGGTTGATCCTCCATTTGGAAAGTCCATCAAATGGATGTAAAAATTGCCTTCTTGAATGGAGATCTAAAAGAGAATGTTTTTATGTCCCAGCCTGAAGGATTTGCTGTGAAAGGACATGAACATAAAGT
>APFE030726494.1:0-10890 GCA_000404065.3 Pinus taeda | reverse complement strand
AGAATATCAAAGTCTTTCAAATTATTTTGATGTTGGAAGATGCCTAATGCTGAAAGCTGCTACATAGTCGAAGTTGTTGGAAGAGAGGTCCAAGATCTGGGAGGCTTTATTGGTGCAGTGAAGGTTTGGTATTTGCCTAGGGTGAAGAGTCTCAAAGAATACTATTGAAAGGAATAGAATTTTGACTGATTTTTCCCTTGGAGGGGGGTTTTTCCCTAGCATAGTGCCTACATCTGGTGTCCATTGTTTTATGTTCTTTCGCTTTGGTAATTTCTTGATTAACTAAAAGATAAGATATAAATAATCGTAATAAAAGATCAAGAACATCACAATTAATTATCAAGAATAAGAAAATCTTTCTGCTTTTTTGATTTTCTAACATCCTTGAGTCATTTCTACCTTTTTTGACATACATTTTGCATTCGATAGCTCTATGTCCAAATTCATTGCATAGATAACAATAACCATAAAAATGATTTGTGTAGGAAGTAAATGAATTCAATATTTTCTTTGTCTTACATTCTCCTTCAACATGTCCAGGTCCATAGCAAGAAAAACAGTTGATATCTGACGAAGGAGAAAATAATATCCTTTTGAGATCTTCCAATTTTTCTCAATTTATCTCGTAGCAAGTGAAATTTTTCCAAATAACCATTTCTTCGTATCATTCTTTCACTCTTGATGTTTCCTATTTTTTTTGTTTTCTTCTTTACAAATCTTGTTTTATCTACCTTCTTGTTATGTAGGTATATTTAGTGCTACCTCATTATCCTTTATGGTTGCATTTTTTCGAGTTCTTTATGGAGACAACCTCCTCTTCTAGTTGAAGAGATCTTAGACTCTAATCTTTCACATTGTACCTCTTTCTCCTTTAGCTTTCTACTCATCATCCTTTCTATTCTCCTCGCCTCTTCAATTTGTGTCTTCACATTAACAATTTATTCCTTGTACTCATGCTCTCTCATCACATATCTACATAAGTTTATTGAGGTCCTTGGTTTCATTCTTCAGTCTTTCTATTTGAGTCAAGGCTATGCCAAGATTAGCTTGTAATTCAACTATATTTTCTTCTTGGAAATCAGGTTGATTCACACTAGCATAGACCTCATTTGACTGAACACTTTCCTTTTTATAGAAATTTTTCTTATTCTTCTTTCTCTTCTCTTTTTCTGTATTAGCGCTACTAGTCTATTCTTCATGAATGAGCTGCAACCTATCCCATATTTATTTAGAAGAATTTAAATCTATTATTGTATCAAGATCCTTATTATGAATATTATTATACATAACACATTTTTCCTTGGCATTCCACTATTTCTCTTGCGTAGAGGGAGAGTTTTTATAGTAATCATCACATAACAGTTTCCCTACACCAGGTCCATAACATATCAGTTCATATTTTACTTATCTCTACATTCATGAAAGTGTGTTTCACTTAGCACATGTCCACCTTGATAATCCATGACTTCACCAAATCTACCTTCAAGATGTTAGGCTTACAGATAAGGAACCGACTGTAATACCAATTGATGAAAACTTGAACAAAATGATATGGGGGTTGAATCAACTTAGTACATTCATTGACATTAATTTGATTTGCTTTAAGCTCATTAACTAAAGCAATAAATGAGCAGATTGAAATATAGTGACTAATATATTTAATATGCAAACAACAAATAATAAGTAAACCAAAAACATCACATAAATACATAATAACAACACATATGGACACTAGATATAAGTGGAAACCCATAAAGGGAGAAAACCATGAGTTTTTTTTATTGTTGTGATGCAAAGACAAACTCCTACACCCTTACTACATTTGATTTTCTTTAGGCTCCAACCTATAGGTGACTTCTACCTCAACTTTTCTGCAACCTACAACGTGCATTGAATATCCAACTCCAATATGTTTTACGTGGGATACAAACCACAAGAGGCTCCTACCTCAATAGGCTCCTACCTCAATAGGCTCCAGCCTGACATTTCTTAAGCAACAAATTTAAAGGAGACCATAATCCCCTCATACAAAATGAAACGAATATGTTGGTTTTCCTGGTCGTCAATTCTACATATCTCCTTCTTTATTACTTCCTCTTATCCCCTCCAAATATATTTCACATCAGTTTCAAGTGTGCCAGGTAACCCACACTCAAGTGACGGTTTCATATGGATCCCATGTTGAAAATGCAACAAGATGATGGAGCTTAGTGGAAAGGAGTCGCCTTCACTGAGTGGGCCCGTAGGCTATTTTTGGCGCAAGTCTATTTTTAGACATATGTATCATGGTCTATGAGTTGTCGGATGCTATTTATGGATGATTGGTCATGTTGGTAAAAATAGATGGACTTCTATTTCTAGACAACAATGGATGTACTGCTCAGTCTAAATTTAGAACAGTCAAATATTATTAGCTCATAATAATATTTGGACTATAAACTTTATCTTATCCTCTTGGAGCACTTCAGTTCGAGCTACAGATGTGGCACATGCAGCTGGAAGAAGGAAATACGAGTTTCCTAATGTTTAGTTGAGTTGTTACATGCGGGACTTCAGTTAGAACTCAAGAGATTGAGTTTGGTGGAGTTGAAAGTGGAGTTGAAGGAGTTGTGTTTAGTTTGACTCAATTGAACTAGTTGTGTTTAGTCTAACTGCAATTAGACTAAGTGATGAGTGCTGTAAATTAGTTATTAATTAATTCACTAATTATTAACTCATAAAGCAACTAAATAATACATCAGTTAACTCAGTGCATGTCAGTGCATGTTCAGTTCATTGGAGACAAGTGTTAGAGGTTGAGATTGCTGTCAGTTGTGACTATAGTTGTGCATGAGATTTTCACATGCATGGATTGAGTAATGCCAATGAGGATTGCGTGGTATATCCAAGGGAAACACGTGAATGGATCATTCATTAATCAGTATTCTCATGTAGGATTGCGCAGTGGAGGCAGGCAAGCAACAGAGGAGATTTGAGCCAACAAATGATTCAGATCTGAGCTAGTTTGTGTATAATAGGTGGAGATAGTACTGAGTACTTGTGAGGAGTATTGTACTATGTATTGTTACATGTTCTCAATCAATATAATATACATATAGTTGGGGGTTCTTAGCGAGATGCTTTCCCTGGGTACATACTGTGCTGATATGTGTGATTGATGCTTCAATGTGCGCTTGTGAAGGTTTCTTAATATTGCTAAATTGATCGTCAACGTAGAGGAGGTTATGTATTATGCATGTATTCTGCAATTAGTGTATAATCAGGATAATCTATGTGAATATGTGTCATATTATTCAAAATTTCTACATCCGAGTCTTGGCTAGACAATTGGAGAATAAGGGAGGAGATGGTCTTACAAAATTAAGATAATATTAAAAATATTATTAGTGCCAAATTTAAGGAAGAATTGTGAGTAAATAAAGAGTTGGGGAAAAAAGAAACTACAATATTATAAGGAGGTGATCAACCCCAATCTCTAAAACCACAGTTATCTCTGTGTCTTGACTATTATTAAGAATAAAGTAAACTTTTCCAAGATTAGAGTTACATTTCACAAGTTTCATAGTGAAACTAGGCGTTCTTTGATTCCTAAAACACCATGGGAAGGTGAATTTTTTTTTGCTTAGATTGTCCATCTTATAGTCACTTTCTCTATAATTTTCAGAATATTTGTCATATTACCAACATTTTTTATCTTTTAACTCAACAAAACTGAATTAGAAACAATTCTCACTTCTTTATGAAGATAGAAATAAAATATTACAATTTAATCTCTTAATGTACTTAAAATTTCCTAAACCATATAAATCTTAAGATACATTAGTCATAATCATTATTTTATATATATATATACATATACATATACATGTATCTTTTATTTGTTCATGTGCAGATTTAAAATATTTTTTTGGGTCATATATGGCTCAATTGCCTAGCGAATTGCTATATATATATATAGATATTGCTTATCAATTTGATATATATATTTTTAATTGTGTATATGTAGTATACACGTTAAAATTATTTTCAAGGTTAAATGAAAACAATAATAAGTTGACTCGACTTAAACTTAAAATCACATAATATAGATATTAATCTATATAATTTTTTTCAAGTCCTCAAAATATCAAATAAAATTAAAATGAATCATAAGAGTGGCTTTGAACGGCTTAAGCATTACACTCACCTACTCATGATAGGTAGGACATGAAAAAAAGATAATTCATGGGCCTACTTTGATGGATTATACAACTTTCCCCTTCCATGGGAGGTTTTGGTGGAAGACTATATTTCTCTATCACAATATTTCTTTCTTTTTCTCATGTAGTAATGGAAATTCCACAAATAATTATGTAATTTTTCTGAAATAAAGCTCTTTTTGCAACTTGTTGAGCATCTACATATTTCTAAGATCTATGTCTATGAAGAATCCATGAACGTAATAAATTGGTTTAATGGAAAACTAGTTTGAAGAATCACAAATTTATGCCTCGAAATCATAACATTTTGATCAAATCAAGTAAATTTACTTATTCATCTTTCTCATATCTTACTTATTTCTCTTTCTCATATCTATACTTTTCGTAACAAAACTAAGAAATTGATGATTTTTGAAAAATCCAAGAGTTTAATAAAGTTATTCACAAATTTCTCTGAGTGGGCATAACTAAACATACATAGCAACATCTTATAATTTTTTTAAGAGAGTATCAGTTTTGGAATTTGTTTATAGCTTTTCATGGATACATCATAGCTTTAGAGTAAAGTAATAGTTTTATGACATGTTTGGAAAACAAGAATATATTTACTTATCTCAATACTTTTTATATATATATATATATAATATATATAATATTATATATAAATTTATATTCTTATTATTTTATAGGTTTTTTTTTTTTTTTAATTGTCATTGATAACTAAATATAGGAATAAGATAAATTTGTATCTACTGAATATGTATTATTCTTTATAAGTAGCTCCCATGCCCAAAATATCAAATAAAATTTAAATGAAAACTAAACGCTACAAAAAGCAGCCGCTTAATATTTTCATACACAGGGCAACGAAATAGTATTTGCTTAAAATACACATTATTTTAATTAATACAATATCAGAATAAAATAAAAGACAGCATTCCCTAAATTCAAAACAAGATCGCTGCGATAATGGCAGCCTTATTTAGTAATGAATCTCATTATATAATCTCAAATTTTGGCATGCAGACTAATCCATGCGCCCTTCAAGCTGAACGACAAGGAGGAAGAGGCGAACCACAGAGACAGGCATTGTGGCTGTATGTAGAAGCAGGGAATGAATCCAACAGTTCCCCTCGTGGAATCATGCCACACAGACGGTTGAAGCTCAAATTCAACTCACTTAGACCCTTCAGTTGAACCATCCTTCTCCGGAATGGTTCCCTTTAGTTGATTATTTGACAGCATCAAAGGAATTCCCAAGATGTTTGGCCAATTCACCAACGATTCGGGTATGCTACCAGTAAGCTTATTGTTTGAAATGTGAAGAAAATCCAGGCTTGAATTCCCGCCAAAAGAATTGGGTAGTTGGCCTGCGAAATTGTTGAACGATAACTGCAACGAGTGGAGTTTTGGATGATTGCCTAAGCAGTCAGGGATGTCACCGGATAGGCTATTTTGGTTCAAAACAAGGGCTTGAAGCTGGGAGGAGTCGGGAATACAGGGGATATTCCCGGTGAGTTTGTTTTGGGACAGATCAATGGTTATAAGAGATGTTAACTTCGTTAAGGACGGTGGAATAGATCCCGTCAATAGATTCTGATCCAAAGCCAATTTATAAAAATTAGCGCTCAACAAACCCAGTGATTCTGGAATATTTCCACTCAAACGATTGTTACTTGCCAACAGCTCTGCCAGCATTGACATATTTCCTAACGAGGATGGAATCTTACCCGTCAGCAAATTATTTTGTATGTGTAGCGTTGTTAGCTGCTTCAGATTTCCCATGGAGTCCGGAAGGGGACCCGAGAGCATATTGTTGTTCATGGTCAACACGGACAGGAGTCTCAGATTTCTAATGCTTGATGGAATGAAACCAGAAAGCCGATTCGAATCCAAGTACAAAGAAGTTAAATTCCGTAGATTTCCGATGGATTCCGGAATAGGACCGGCAATCAAGTTTCCGGTGAGAGACAACGACTGTAGACTGAGCAGTTGGCCAATTTCAGAAGGAATGGAACCGGTGAGTTTGTTGTTATCCAGAGTAAGATGGTTCAAGGCTGAAAGGCGAGAATTATTCCACCTATATTTTTCCACCTCATAAGGGTAAAGGTGCGAAGGTATGACAGGTTCCCGATGGATTCTGATATGCTTCCACTCATGTAAACGCTAGTGTTGCCTGCGCCCATGGGATCCCCATCAAGAATGAGGCTCACCACCCGACCGCCATTGTTATCGCAGGACACGCCCTTCCATTTGCAGCAATCATTTCCCGTCCATGATTTAAGAGCTCCGCTCGGATCCTCCACGATACCGGCTTTGAAAGCCAACAAGGCAACACGGTCTTGTCCTACACATTGTGCTATCTTCTGTCCATGGCATGAGTTTAAGGACATCAGTAGTAACACAGAAACGAATGCTAAGATTTCTGACCTGGGTTTCTCCATTCCGAAGCCAAGGAAATTGCAGAGGTTAATCAGAAGCTTCTGGGCCCTGAGCATGAACTTTATGAAACCCACATTGCAGGAGAATCGAATCGAGTAGGTATTTAAATGATGAACGTGCTTTGTATGTTAGGGTTTCATCTTTGTATTTTAGAGTTTCGGATACAAACTAGTCGTCGGTCAGCTTTGATTATCAAAGAACGTTAAAATCCGGAAAACACAGATGCCGAAAAGGACCAGTCAAAGTGTTTTAGGGTTTTGTGCCAGGTTGGAATTTGGTTATTCAATTTTTACCCGGCAGTGCTGGTTTGAACCTACAGTTTTCACAATTCTCAAAATCACAATGAAATTGTAACCTATTTAAATTACGCACTCTAAGAACATTTTTTTTCGCTGGAAAAAACAATTACCCAGCCCTTCCACTCATCCTTTATTTTCATCGGAAATTTCATAATTTAATCTTTTGACTAACCATCTTTTTAACCATGCCATTTTTATTGGAAATTTAATAATTTAATCTTTTGACAAATTGTTTTTTAAATATTTATTTGACGTGATTAGCATTGCATTGGAAATTTAACATTTAAAGCATTTTCTGAACTTTACGTCTCAAATTCCAATTCCGTAGTATAGATGTTGTATTAAAGCATTCTCTAGATTTTACCTCGGTAGTATAGATGCTGTATTAAAGCATTCTCTAGATTTTACCTCTGAAATTGGGTAGTATAGTTGTTGTATTAAAGCATTCTCTAGACTTTACCTTTGAAATTCGGTAGTATAGATGTCGTGCATTTACTAGTCAAAGCCATTGTTTATCACTTTATATTTTTGTTTCGCACTGATATATGTTATTTAAGTCACTCGGGGATTGCACTCACCTAGGCCACACCATCCCTTAACATTACTAGCTTTTTCCTCAAGGAATTTCGAATGGGTGACCTCCACATCACAGAGACTTAAAAGTACACCCCATCACCCTCTATACCCTAGGTGGACAATTTAATTGTAAATTTTATTATTTAAATTATTTTTTAAACTTATATTCTAAATAAATATAATAAAAAACTTGAACAACTATAATATATTTTATGGTTGTCTCCACTTTTTGTTTCATGATAAATTTGCCCAATATTTAAAAATATATTTGAATAAACACATTTAAATTACATAATATTTTATTATTTTATTTTAATATATTTACACATGTTATATTTATAAAAAATATATATTCCAATTTAAATTTTAAACTACAAACACTAATTTAGAATTTAAACATGTATTCAAATCTTTGACTATGACCAATTTTTCTACCTCTTATGTTGATTTATGCACCAAGATATTCTAAAGGTATATTGTAGATTATTTTTTTTCTTCGTATTATGCAATATTAAATATTTATTTATCCACCATGATCTGCGTACCATCACTATTTTTCGATGTATAGGGAGATATTTTTGAAAGGGAAGGTTGAAATAGGGAATTTTAACTTCCAGTTGAGGAAAAACACATGTAATGTCCTTGTTCAGTGTCGACTTTGCCTGTAACGCTCGTAGCCCACGCCAGGACATTTCCATCTTTTGTTGGTCCAACCACATCCAATAACCCTTTATCAATTGGTGTGGACAAATTTTCCTTTATATTCATTAATTCCAACAATGTCTCTAGCCTCCATCCAAGGCATAATTTTGTGTCAATACAACAAAACCTTATGACCCGGTATCTACCCTTTCATTATATTCTCAAAATGGTGATATACACGTCTAACTGGAATTTACTTCTTTCACACAACAATTATTATTACTGCCTCTTATCCCCTCCAAATATATTTCACATCAGTTTCATGTTTGTCAGGTAACCCACAAACACTCAGCCCTCATATGCTCTGTAACTCTCTCATCATCTTTGGCTTCCAAAAACAACATATTTTATAAAGAAAGTTTTTTGGTTGTTTGTGTTCCACATAAGAATATGAAGTGAACATGATTGACTCTTTTCCTTCCACTCATTCATTTCCAAGCTCTTCATATTTTGAATAAGTGCTCCGCCAAATATTATTTTAGCCATGTATAATGATTAGGTACACCAATATCAACATAATGCCAAAAGAAATATTCTAACATAACAACACATGAACACGCTGCAAGCACTCTCCGATGCAAATAATATGCACACAACATATGAAAAAATACAAGCCATATGTATGCAACAATCACTCTCCAAATCCATCTATATGATCAAAGCCATCTTTTCTTCATGCAATTTCCTCAACAAACTTGAGTCTTGGCTTGTTTTTGTTGTCGTGGAGTATTTCCTTTGCTGTCACGGAGTCTTTCCTTTGCTTGCATCACAATAATTCAGCTCAACAAAAATTTAACATCATAAAAATTTCTTCAACATAGCAATCGCTGCAACATTATCCAAGAATTTTAACATGTGTATCACAAATCCTTTATGCGTTCACTTTGCGTTACATCCGATCATCACTTATCAAGGTCATCAACATAAACATGAAGCCATCAACACAAATATACCCAAATGCAACAACCTCCTCATTCACCTATGCCATAACATTCTCCTTCCGCTCCTTTGCATTGTTGATCCTATTCATTAATGCATACATTGCCTTGTTTTTTCGCCTTTAGTGCTCCTTGCTACTGCTTCTTTGTTGTTCCTTGTTGCTTCTCCTTTAATGTTCATTGCTACTACTCCTTTTCATTTGTTACTCCTTCATTGTTCCTCGTTGCGTGTCCTTTGCCATCAATGAGAAGAATGTCAATGGTTGAAAATAACAATATTTTTACAAAAAAATATAAAATTTTAATGATATTTAGGGTGTAATGGATTTTTCAGTAGCCTAGAGGAGTAGGATCTCCAGATCCATATTGAATTGGGGTTGAAGGGAAGTACATTTCTACAGGTATTGGTACTGTGACCTTTGAGAGGGAGAAAGCCTCCCTTCTTCACCTCAAATATGTTATGTTTGTAGCTCGGCTAAAGAAGAACGGGATCTTTGTAGTAGTATTGGAGGATAGAATCTATGATGTTATTTTCAATAAAGGGAAAGACTTTCTAAGACACATAGCTATCGGGAAAGTGAAGAAAATTACAGTTAGAGTGACGAACCTATACAAACTTAATGTGCGAGATTGTTTTAAATTGAAAAACAAGGCATAAAAGATGTTGGGGAACTTTGGCACAAGAGATTGGGTCATCTACACTATGGTGCCTTGAAAACTATGCAACGAATTACCACCAATATCCCTAAAGGCTCCTCTGACTAGCAGGATGTGTGAAAGGGTTGAACATTGGGGAAATATGTCAAATCCACATTCCGTGGCTGAGACAATAAAGAAGATGCAATCTTGGGGTGAGTCCATTGTGATTTTTGTGGACCATTGGCACAACCTCCACAACAAAACATAAATACTATGTAATTTTATTGATGATTTATCTATAAAATGTTGGATTCTCTTCATGCAGAAGAAGGATGAAGTATTCTCAAAATACGTAAAATTCAACGCATTAGTTGAGAAGGAGAATGGGAAGAAAGTGAAGGCTCTCATGAGTGACAATGGAGGTGAATTTGTTTCTAATGCATTCAATGCTTTCTGTGCCAAAGAAGGTATTTGAAGGGAACTGATAGCAACCCATAACTCAAAACAAAATGTGGTTGTTAAGGGGAATGATAGGATCATAGTTGGAGGTGCAAGAGTTATGGTACGTGATCAAGGGCTTCCATTGTATATATGGGCAGAAGCATGTAACACAACAATCCACCTGCAAAACTAGAGTCCTAATAAAATAGTTGGTATGATCACACTGGAGGAAGCCTTCTCTGGGAGAAATCTTGATGTGAATCGTGTCAAAATTTTTGGAGCTTCATTTTATTCTCATGTCTCCAAGGATTCAAGGAGGAAACTTCAGCCTCCAACAAAGTTGGGAGTTTTTGTAGGTAACATCGAAACTCCACATAATTACCCAGTGTATATTTATTCACTGAGGATGACAGTGGTGAGGAGAGACGTTACATTTGATGAGGAGAAGGCTATGAGGTTATCTCTGGAATGAAATATCAGTATCCCATTGCAGCAAGGGCTTCTATCTCTAAAGGAGGAGCTGCAGGATGAGGATCAGGAAGTTATGGAGCAACCACAAATGGAGGAGCATAGAGGAGGGCGAGTGGAGACAGCCACTCAACTAGAAACATCGAGAGAAGGGAGAAAGAGAACCAAATAAGAAGATATATTGTT
>APFE030726488.1:46441-77056 GCA_000404065.3 Pinus taeda | reverse complement strand
CAACCGAATTCAAGAAAAGGAGAAAATAGATGAGAGAAAGAATAGTGGCCGTTGGATCTATAAGATCAATGGACCAGATCTAATCAGGCCGAGCAGGAAACTTTATCACATCGGCAGAAGCCTTTGTTGATGGATTGGGCCCTAACCCTTTGTAAACTCTGATAGGAACATGGCAATGAAACGTGGATCATTAGATCATACCCTTGATCAACGGTGGAGATAAGGTGCACACATTAACTAGAGAATGGTTTCCAAACGGTTATAAGTGGTTATCGGGTGGCCTCAAAAGCCGTAAGCAGTTTTCCCAAATCGGACCCGATGAGGTAATGAACCATAATTTAGTTAATTTGAAATCTGGGCATGATCGGACCGTCCATCAAATGGACGATCGGACAGATTTCGGGTGAGAATAAGCGTGAAAGTTAATTTCTAATCCGGACCCGATGGGATTATACAGCGGATTGGATTTCCATTTGAAATCCGGGTTATGTGATTGGAAATCGGAAAATATAAAGGAAAGTGTTGTGGAGTGACTAAAGGGTGCGGACCCGATGATATTTATAATTCCAGCTGTATAAGTTTTCAGTTCCGGATTTTGAGTTTCAGAGTGGGTTTTCTCAGTATTTCCTTTCTAATTCAATAAAGTTATATAAGCAGGGTTTTAAAGGAAAGCAAAAATAACACTTCCGATAGAGATGGGTGAACATAACTATAAATCCAAGATTCTGATAGTTTATATAGTGAGGGATTTGTCTTATGAGCGGGTTTCCTGCGTCATAAACCCTAAAATAAATATTATAAACACTAAAATAAACATGGTATACTTTTCATGGTATTACTAAGTTAAATGATGTGACCTCCAATTGTTGGACGCAAAGAGAAAACTTCATGATTGACTCAAAGAAATGACATAAACATGTTTAACTTCTTAATGTCTAATATTAATTTTTGGACGACTAACTAACTCATGATCTTTGTATTGAAGATATTTTTGTAGCAGTGAAGACATGATCATGTGAAATCCTTTCAACATAAAAATGACTTTTTGTAATCCATTCTAATCTATCCACGCACAATGTGTATATGTGATGTTTTAATAGTTATTCAAGCACAATGTACTTATATGTGTGATATTTTGATATTTTTTTATTCCAAAAATCGCGATAATCATCATTTGTAAGACTACAAACATTGTAAGGATATGCATTCCAACATTCACCTTATGCATCACCTTTTGAATGAAAATTACTTCAATATTTTCCTTTTTCTTCACTTCATTTGTTACATTGCAACTTGGAAATCATTCCAATGTTTCTTCATTCACAAACATGATCGTTTCACTGCTCGTTTGACCTTCTTAACTAAGGCCTCCATTTTTGCTTATATATATTTGTATGTTCCTCTGGACACTGTTTTCCCTAAACCTTTTCCATGAAAACAGATTTTAAACAAAATTTTAGATCTCTTTTATGTGCTTATCACAATAATTTAGTTCATTCTCTTCAATAATAGATTCAAGTTTGGAAACATCATTAGTACCATCTTTTACAAACTCAAAACAACAGAGACATATGTTCATCAACATTATTAATGGTATTCAAACAACAAATAACAACAAAACTATAAATCTTTTAAATTTTATTACTTACATCACAGACTCCATAAAATTTATTTTTTTCTTATTGCATTTTTCTTTACTTCAATTTCAAGTTTTAACACTATATGCGATTGATTAATAATTTTTGTTGCATTAGTTTTATCAATTTGGTCTTTTACCATAATTTTAGAAATATTAGCTACAAATTAATCTAGTGATTTCAACTTTTTTTCCTAATGTGTCATGCATTGTGTCATGCATTGTGTAGGAATAAAAAAATGAAAATTCATTACCCTGTGACCTAAATTCAATAACTTATTCATGGTATTACTACTCGATTGTCATCTTTATTTCTTACCTCTCATGATAGATCCTATTTCATAATTAAATTTCCATGACTTAAATCCTACGTTCAGCCATAACACATATTAACCATTAATGATTTTTTTTTAATTCCAAAATAATTAAAATATTCCTCTTTTTCTCTTTTTATCAATATTTAGTCAACCCTTTCCATTGATACGCAACACTATTTTTCCATCTTCCACCTTTTTATATCTTACCGAGGTTAAAATTTTATGAAACCGACTTACTAAAAGCCAATTTTGGAAATTCTAACATCGCTCGAAGGAATTTTCATAGAACACGGCTTTATGTCCAATGGTCAAAATTGTTATAGAATCTTGACCGAAAGCAGTAAACCGCTCTCTCCAATTATGACACGTTTTGTCAAATTTTCCAAGTTTGTTTGAAAAATTGTAATTGTAAATTTAAGTTTTGTAATTCGTAATGTTAAAATTAATCATAATTTTTTAAAAATTGGATCTAAATATATCAAAAGGAAAAAAAAAAGGAACTTTGTTGTTGGACTTTCAAAGTTAATGTCCACTGTGGCCTGATTTCTATTAAAAAAAAAAAAAAAACTTTGTTGTTGGACTTTTAAATTTTATGGGTTGTTGGACTTTTAAAGTTAATGGCTATTGTATCAGAGAGCAGAGACACAACTCATCAAACACAACACATAAACACAGAACACAAGACTTACTTCCATTCATCGATTAATAGGTATTTATATAGGATGGAGAAACTTCTGAATATCAATTCGAGCAGTGGCTTCTTCAAGAAGCTTGCCCTTTTTCAACGAATTCTAGAACCAACATTAAAACCTCAGTTGAATTTTCATTGCTGTAATAAAGGTGGTAGTTGGAATTAGTTCATTCCAACACTCCCCCTTAATTCCAACTATATAACAAACATACTTTTAACTGATATGCCTGCTGGTCTAAGTCTCAGCTAGGCTTACAACATAATTTGGATTTTCTACAATGCACAACTTATTTCTACACATTTCAAATTTAGCCTTTCCAAGAGGCTTGGTGAATATGTCAGCCACATTTTCATTTGTATTACAATATGATAAGTCTATTTCTTTTGATTGCAATTTTTCTCTTACAAAATGATGTTGTGTGTCAATGTGTTTTGTCTTTGCATGATATATAGGATTGTTTGCCAATTTGATAGTGCTTTGATTGTCACATCTGATTACTGTAGGTGCTTGTTTTGTTTTTCCAACATCTTCAAGTATCCTCCTAAGCCATATTGCTTCATAGGTAGCACCACATAATGCTTTGTACTCAGCTTCACTGGATGACAATGAAACAGTTGGTTGTTTCTTACTGCTCCATGATATTGGTCTCGAACCAATATTGAACACTTATCCAGTAGTAGATTTCCTATCATCTAGATTTCCAGCTCAACCAAAATCAGAACAAACTGCCAATTCAACATCAAATTCATCAGTATACATAATACCAAAATTAAGTGTTCCTTTCAAATATCAAAGGACTTTCTTTGCTACTTTCCAGTGGATTTCACAAGGCTTAGCCATGAACTGACTAAGTATGCTGACAAAATATGCTATATCTGCCCTGGTAGTGGTGAGATAGTTCATACTTCCCACCAGTTGATGGTACATAGTTCCATTCACCTCTTTGGTTTTATCATCACTGCACAATTTGACATTCTTTTCTAAAGGAGTAGATGTTGCCTTGCATTCAATCATATTGAATCTTTTAAGGATTTCCCTTGTATATTTGCTTTGTGTGATTAGTATTTTACCAGGTTCCCTCCAAACTTCAAGACCTAAACAATAATGTAATTCACTAAGATCCTTCATCTCAAATACTTGTTACAACTAATTTTTAATTTCTTCAATCAACTTGCATGCATTTCCTGTTATGATAAGATCATCAACATATACAGATATTAAAGCAACATTCTTGCCTTCATCTTCCTTGATGTATAAGTTAGGATCATTTTTGCTTCTCATAAAACCTTTCTCATAAAAGAAAGAATCAATTTTCACATACCATGATCTTGGTGCTTGTTTCAAGCCATATAAAGTTTTCTTTAACCTGCAAACCAAATTCTCCTGTCCCTATTTTACAAACCCTTCATGCTAAACTAAATAAACTTCTTCTTTTAACTCACCATTCAAAAATGTAGATTTGACATCTAACTGATGCATTTTCCAATTATATTTTGTAGTTAATGCAACCGTGATTCTAATTGTGTTCAACTTAGCTACAATAAAAGTATCTTCATAATCAATTCCTTTCTTTTGTGAATATCCTTTTGCAACCAATCGAGTTTTATGTTTATCAATATTTCCATCAGCGTTAAATTTAGATTTATAAAGCCATTTGCATCTTATGGGAACTTTGTTTTTAGGCAGTTCTGTTAATTCCCATGTGTCATTCTTCATTATAGAGTTATATTATTTATTCATTGCATCTATCCATTATTCATAGTCTTTAGCTTCTTCATAGCTTGAAGGTTCTACAACATTCATAACAAGAGACATTAATGCATAATATTTATACTTTACAGGTACCTAACTTTGACGTGATGACCTTCTTGGAGTTTTACTATTTTCATCTTTCTTTCAGCTTTGCAAAGTCTCCTCTCCTCTCTTTGGAGTGTCATGACTACTTGATGCTATTTGCTCTTGAACTTGTACCTGTTCCTGTGCTTGTTCCTGTTCTTGTTCAACACTTGGATCTATTTTGACATAATCATCAATATCATGCCATACACTAGTATTATTTATTTTATCACCTTCATTTGCATTCTCATGAAACACCACATCCCTACTTGCAAGCAATCTATGAGTACTGGGATCAAGCAACTTGTATGCTTTATGATTATCACAATAACCAATAAATATGCACTTAATTGACTTTGCATCAAGTTTTCTTTTTTCATCTTTTGGAATATGAACAAATGCCTTGCAACCAAAAACTCTTAAATGACTCACTTTTGGTTTGTACCCATAAGATTCTTCAAAAGGTGTTTTAAGCTCTAAACTTTTGGTTGGAATCCTATTTTTCAACTAAACAGCAGTGTTAATGGCTTCAGCCCAAAAAACATTAGAGATATTTTTACCTTGAAGCATACTATGTGCACATTCAACTAGTGTTCTGTTTTTCCTCTCAGCAACTCCATTTTGCTTAGGTGTATGCGGCACTATAAATTGCTGCAGAATCCCATTGCTTTTACAATATTGATTAAATTCTCTTGATTTGAATTCTCCCCCCTGATCAGATCTCAGAATTTTGATGTAATTACCAGTTTGTTTTTCCACCATACTCTTAAATTCTTTAAAGTACTCAAAAACATCACTCTTCTTTCTTATGAAATAAACCCATGTATACCTGGCTCTATCATCCACAAAAATAAGAAAATACCATGCTCCACCAATAGATCTAGTTTGCATAGGTCCACATACATCAGTATGAATTAATTCAAGTATTTCCCTTTGCCTTTTTCCTTTATGTATAGGAAATTCTTCCCTATGTTGCTTGCCAAGTACACATGCTTCACATTCAATGTGATCATTCTTCAAGACAAGAAGACCTTCAACCATTGTGTTCTTTTGAGATAACATTAAATCTTTGTGATTTAGATGTCCATACCTTTGATGCCATAAATCTACTGTTGATATTGTTGTAGATGCCAACGCTTGATGACTTTTCCTGGTCACATCCAGCTTATACAAGCCTTGAACTCTGGTTCCTCTGGCAATAACCTTGTACTGATCTTGAATGCCTTTTACTACACATTGTGATTTAACAAATTCCACCATCAAATCTCATACATCACATTAAGGATCTGTTTCTCTTGTCCATTAGGGAAATTCACACCTATTACTCCATAACCTTGCACTTTAAGTGATCTGTTATCTCCTAGACAAACGTATGTTCCATCAATGTTTTCATGATATTCATCAAACCACTCCTTATTACAAGACATATGGAGTGATGCACCAGAATCAATGAACCAAGCATTCTTATCATCATTTTCTACAGACAATGCAGCATCAAAAACAAACAATTTAAGATTTTTAAATCCATCAGTGATTGAGGTATCCTTATCCACAACATTACCATTATGCCTTCTGTTTCTTTGCCTGGACTCATTATATTTCCTTTTATAACAATCTTTAGAATGATGCCCAGGTTTGCCACAATAATAACACTCATCATTTCTCTTATGGATTGGAAATTTAGACTGTGCCATACCTTTTTGTTTTCCTTGAAGCTTGCCTCCTTTATTCTTGTCCCATGGCTTGCCTTTGTATGAATATTTGCCCTTAGCCACCAATGCCAAATCTGAACTGCTAGAGCCCAAATTAAAGCTTTTCATCCTCTCCTCCTCTTGTAGAAGAATTCCTGTCAATTCATCAAATGTAGGGGGTTTCTCTCTAGCTGCAAGACTTGAAACAAAAATTTGATAATCTTGCACTAAGCCATTTAATGTGATGGTGACTAAGTCAGTACTAGACACCTTTTCACCAACATCTCCTAACTATCACTTAAATCTTTGACACGAGATATGAAATTGCTTATATTTTCATTTGCTTCCATTTTTAGAGATAAAAGCTTAGTCTTCAAAAACAAGATCCGGTTTGTATTTGTTGTTTCATACAAACCCTTCAATGTATCCCATGTTTCTTTTGATGTCTTGCAATCTCTGATGTGAGGAATAATGTTGTCCTTTACGGACATACGCAGGGACACCTTTGCTTTTGTCTCCCTTCTCTCCCAATCTAGAATAGAACCTGCAACAGTGGGTTTGGGCTCATCTCCACTCACTATGGACCAAAAATTATTACCTTCTAAAATAGTCATTATCTTGAATTTCCAATTCACATAATTTTCTCCATCAAGTTTGGTGGATTCATTCAAATAAGTATCAAGCAATAAGTTTGCCATAATGAAAACTTTCTGCAATCACCAAAAAAAAAAAAAATTATCTTTCACAACTTCAATATTTCCTTACTCAACAATAAAGTGTCAAGATAAACCAAATTTCCGACAAGAAATACCTCTGGACTCTTATTTTGTTGTTTATCACATCCACTAATGATTCAAAGCAAAGCCAATAAATACAGATTGACCATAATCAACCAGATGTTGTTTTCTTTTTAATGGAATACCACTTCAAAGATTGAAACACCAACACCAATACTAAAACAGGTCCACACAGCTATACCCATCTTTTGCTTTTGAAACTTCATTGTCAGAATCACCAATTAATTGAGCATAGACATAACAGATTTTAGATATTTAGCTGACTGGACAGTTTATCCCAACATGAATATTTGCAGGAAGTTTTGAACCATAATGATCTAAATCATTCTTTGACGCTGATCTTTATAAATACCATCAAATAATTTTCAAGTTTGCATTATGACTTAGTAGGTCCATATATGTGATATATATGATGATTAACTCGCACAAAATTTATTTATATCGAGAACAAAATATTGATGCAGATCGCATGCTAATGAGAATGCATGGAACTTCTACAAATCCGCATATTCCAATCACGGTTTGGAGGAGAATAACCACAGGAAAGAACTTACTCAGACTTTCCAACGCAGACTTCTTCGGCACGCTCACCACACCAATACAGAGAAAGCTCCCAGCTGACTACAATCCCGCGACCTTCGATCCCACAGCTGTCACCATTATGAATAGCAGCAGCGCCAGTATGAACAACAGTTCACACAATCAGCAGTGTCTCTCATAAGTAGCCAATGCGGTGACTCAGACATCATCAGCACCGCTATCCCTTGTCGTTTTCTGCCATGGCCGCCACACTCACAAATACAGAACACTCCTTTTACTTAGAAAGAGAGCGGAAACGTACACCTCACACTCACAACTCACACCATCGAGCCTCACACGGTGCTCCCCACACTTCCGTTGCGCTACTCTGATACCATATCAGAGAGCAGAGACACAACTCATCAACACAACACATAACACAAGACTTACTTCCATTCATCGATTAACAGGTATTTATACAAGATGGAGAAACTTCTAGATATCAATTCTGATGGTGGCTTCTTCAAGAAGCTTGTGCTTTTTCAATGAATTCTAGAACCAACATTAAAACCTCTGTTGAATTTTCATTGCTGTAATAAAGATGGTAGTTGGGATTAGTTCATTCCAACACACTGTGGTGTGATTTCTATAATGGAATGGAAAATAAAGCTTATAATTTCAAAACCAATGGTATGGTCGATTAATTATTGAGAAATATGGTTGGATTTCTCTGTTGTAATGTGATCTTATCTATTAACTCAGTGAAACCATATATCCTCACTGATCAATAATTACAAGGCCATTAAGATGACACATTGTCAAAAGTTGAATGCATTAAGAAAACACATTGGAACGGAGCCGTGACTTTTATATCACAATTTAATTATTGCAATGAAAACTCGAATTATTTTTTGGTATTAACTCCGCATTCACTTGGGATGAGGAGAAAGAAGAAGAAGCCTGTGGAAGGCAGTTTTCAAGATGATGATAATGTTGATAGCACAGAAGATGTTATTGATAATTTTTGGGGTGAGGATGAAGAAGGGGAGGGTATTATTTTGAAAGAGGGAACCTACCGTGATTACAAATATGAAGAGCAGTGTTCAATATTTTGCGTGAGAACAATCCAGAACTTGCTGGTGAAGAGCGTAGAACTGTTATGGGCCACCTCAAGTCCTTCGCGAGGGTACCAAAAAGATTGCATTTGTCAATTTTATGGATCTCTGCAAAAAAATGCACAGACAACCAAAACATATGATGGCATTGTTGCTTACAGAAATGGGAAAAAGTGGTTCTCTTGACGGACAACAACTGTTGGTTATTAAGGGAAGGTTCCACCCCTAAGAATTTTGAAGGTATTTTAAGAATATATATCAATGAATATATGTGATATGAAATGGTGGTAAGGGTCTAAATACTATCCATTCAAAGGAGAATCTACGTTGTGAACAATGTGGATGTTCACGTTGTGTGGCACCTATCAAGGCTAGTTTTGTTGGTCGTGTTTCACGCCATAAAACTGCCGCATAAACCTGAAGTTTGAAGACTGAAAAGATTGTTACAGTGTCTCTATATGCAGTTTATCCTTGTACCTAAATCGAGAACTGGCTTGCATTATACTTTTGAAAATTTGTCAGTGCTAATTGTTTGCATTAGAATTTGGTACTTTTGCATGTTCTTTTATAGCAGTTCAATTAATTTAAAATTAATGCATATCCAAGAGAAAACATACATGGTAAATGAAAGCACTATTTTCTAGGAAAAAAATGATAACATCCATTGAGATGGAAAATATCCACAATAGAAATGAATCATCGTCGCGAAGCAAATGAATAGGTTCAACATCCATTTAAGATAAATTCACGGGTGAAAATATCTTATCGAAATTGAATCCGCGACACGGAGATTACAAATTTGAATAAGTAACAAAATTAATATGATTGAAAGCTCTACCTCTATAGTTTCATTCCCAACGTTCTGGTTCATTGTTCCAATATTTGACATGGCTTCTCTCTGCCTTGGTGGTCAAGTGTATCGCAATGGTCTTTCTAGTTTTTGCAAAATCTTTGTTGATTTCAGCATTTATGAAAAACACGACTCAAGATTAAAATTATCTCATGTGAAGGCAAGTTCCTTTGTGTGTAGAATATTTTCCAATTTAGATTGAGCTTATGTGAGCATGGCACATTCGATCCATCTACAAACAGAAAAAAAATGAATCACATCGCCATCAAATTCGACACCTGTGAGAATGAATTAGGTTCGGATATGGATAGAGAACACTTATGATGGTTGAAATGAAACCCTGCAAATAAACAATACCTATGAAGACCGACCAATTCTTAAGAGATTCAAGGTATTTTGGACTGGAATTTCTACTCGGAGATCTTTCCTGAGTAGCATCTCACTATAGACTTTGTTGGAGCACAAAGATCCAAGAGAGAATCGAGTAGGGGCCTGATGATCGGCCTTCTTGTCATTTCGATTGTCACCGGAGTGGTTACAGACGGTCATGGGTGAAATGAAACGCATAGGAGAATGGCGGAAGCATTGAATGGTCACTAGTGGTGCACTGAAATCAAACAGTCACTCATCCATCATCGCTACACGATTGTCATGGGTGTCATGAAATTCACAGACAAACGTCAATTCAAATATATTACATTCAAAATATAACATCTAACATTTTCCGCAGTTCGCTTCATTCTTCCAGAACCGTAGATATGCTTCTCAGACGAAGCATATTCCAGGCATATTTGCTCAAGATTTAATCTGGATCGTCCAAATCTTTTTTATTAAAATAAGTCAATGTCGGCTCTTCCGCCAAGATGAAATAGGGAGCTTTCGACTAAATATATTAAAGAGTGTAAATTAAAAAGTGTATTATAACTTAAAAATTATATAATTAGTTTTTAATGATGATGGTTAAAAAAAATATAATTTCAATAATATATATATATATATATATATATTATTATTTATTATTTTTATATTAAATTTTAAAAATATTATATAAAATAATTAAAACATATTTATATATTATTATTTATTTATATATATGTTGTTTTTTTTTTATATATGGTATTTAATCTTCAATAAGATATTTAAAAAAATAAAATGAATAGTTAAATTTAATATAGCTAAAAAAAATTTGTTAAAAAATATCTAGCACAACCATATAATTTAAATAGTTGGTAAGCATTGTACCTTTTAGATTGGATTAGGTTTTTTGGAGCTCTGCAACCCTAATGGGCATGCGGCCATGAGGTAGGCGGCGCGGAAAACCACAAATACAGTCAGAAAGGGGCACTGAAACCAAGAGATTACAACGATGATAGAGGAAGACAAGAGGAGAGAGATCCCCTCCTATAGAGATGCAATGGTAGGAGAAGGACTGAGCAACAACAAACCGGATGAGGAAATGAAGATACAGAGACCTGTCCTCGGAGCAAGATGGCAGGCAGGAAGTAGAGGAAAATGCTTACCGTGTGCAATGGAAAAACCGAGATTCATTATTCCTATGAATAAAGTAGAGCACTATAGAAGCTATATGAAGGACCACACATTAATATGCAAGTTTATTGGCGTATGTCCGTCAGAAAAAGACCTAACCAGATGGATACAACATAAATGGCAACCCTGAGGCCACATAGAGTTGAAGCTGGGCACACGAGGCTTATTTACGGTAATTTTCTTAAACCTGCAAAATAAAGAAAGAGTGTTAGAAAACGGTCCATATTTTCATAATAATGCAGGTTTATTCATGCAGTACTGGAAGGAGTGTTACAACCTTGATAAAGAGAAATTCTTAGAAGCTCTGGTCTGGGTAAGACTGTTTGGACTACCAATGGACTTTTGGGACCCTGAGATTCTAGAAGTAATAGGAAATACCATAGGAAGCTTTGTCAAAATAACTGAATCAAAAAAGAAGGGAATATACACTTTTTATGCAAGAATCTGTGTCTATATGAACATAGCCGACCCGATTCCGGGGGCAGTCAAGCTAGAATACCATGAAGAGGTGTGGCAGCAAGTGCTGGACTACGAGTACATCCCTTTCAGATGCAGAAAGTGTCACGAATATGGGAATCGTTTCAAGGAATGTCCTCTTAAGACAGAAGACGAAGAAGGGAGAAGCAAGCAACAGAGAAAATATCAAGAAGATAATGAAGGGTTTTAGGAGATAAAATACAAAAAAAGACCAACAAAGGAAAACCCCAAGGAAGGCAGAAAGGAACAATCACCCAAAGCAAATAAGTCAAACAGATTTGAAATTCTACAGGTAGAAGAAGAGGACAAAGAAATTCGAATAATGGACTATCAGGAAGAGAAAGAATAGGAGGGCAGCCCAAGCCAAGGCGCAAAAAATACAAAGAGGAAAACCCAAAGTGAAACAACGGAAAGGGGGGAGAATCTAGAAAGTGAAGTAATGGAAATCGATATCAATAGAGGGGAAGATCCAACGTCAGAAGAAGAAATCCTAAGGAAATTTCTAGATGAATGGAGACACTTGGACGAAAAGTTCATCCCAGAAGAGGATAAAAAATTATACAGGGAAACCTTTCAAAAATATGAGGAAAAACAACACCAAGGAAAGACAGAAATGACTAAACAACTAGGAATCCAACCTGAAAATACCCAAGATCAACAAAGTAAAACGAAAGGAGGAAAAAAAAGAGGCAGGAGGAATATTCAGGAATCAATACAGATCATGGGGGAAATGCTAGTGAACACAGGAAGAGTAGTACTGATTTCAGCGGTTTTCCACCAAACAAACCCAACCGCCCAATGATAATCACATCTTGGAACATACGAGGACTTAACATCAAAGGTAAATAGAGATACCTAGCAGAAAGGATAAAAAGAGAAAGACCCCAAATTATGCTGTTACAGGAAATAAAAATAACAGGGGGGGAAATGGAGGAGATCTTAACCAAAATCAAACCTATATATGAATGCATAACAATTGATGCAAAAGGCAGTGCAGGGGGGATTGCAATTTTATGGAACCCCACGAAAGTTACAATCGACTACTGGATAGGAATGAAAATGATTCTTTCTGGGAGATTCCGACTCATAGGCCATAGGGATTGGTTCTTGGTTCCTGTCACACCCCCAATTCTTTTTTCATTAAATTGGCCGGGTGCGGCACCGCCTAAGTAGTTAACTTTTTCCATTGTTAGCTTAATTTATGAACTACGCCTTCAACATTCATTATAAACATGAATAACATCATAATGTGTGGAAACCATTATTAAGAACATGATAAAACAACAGTTTGAACACAATCATATGCAAGAGAACTTCTTTTATTATGTATATGAGAAATTATACAATGGCCGGGAGCTAGGCTCCACCGGCGTTTACATCCGGGTTGGGTGCCCACCCGTGCAAGAGCACACGGTGGTCTTGCCTCAACTCCAACCCAATACAAAACACAATACAACATACAACCGAGTTCCTTGTCGAATGGGCGGGCGTGCCTGTGCACGACCCACGCCTAACACAATCCAACCCTGTGTATACACTTTGGCGGGCGGGTGCCCTTGCACGCCCACCACCCGCACCTCCAATCGTCATGCGAAGTCTAAGAACCATGCCCGGCACCCGGGCACATCCCTTGCGCCTTTGCTGTGGCTACTCCCCTACTCGCACTTCTCTTCGCTAAAGATCGAAGCGATGATTGATGGTTTGAAGTGCCAACTCCTCCGCACATATATATGCTACCTCCGTGTCGCGCTATGCTCTGGACGACGCTCCAAATAAACCCCCAACCGTGCGCCTTCGAATGATATGCGATGTATTTACATGGTCGGCCCGCCCATGGTGCGGGACTGTCCCACCAACTCACCCTACATTCGCCATCGCACCTCGGTCGGCTTGCCTAAATGAGCCCTCCTCAACTCGCCATATAAGTGGAATGCCATTCTGCTCATGCCTATTAGTATAGCGCCTCATCCTTGGTCGCTCCACGCATTGTTTCATGCCTTAGTCACATTTGTGGAGCGGGTGGAGCGCGTGCTGGGTTGGTATCAACCGCAGGGCGTTACATCCTCCCCCACTCGAAATCATTGTCGCCCTCGACAATCCTAACTGCCTCAGTATCTTCCATTCATACTTCGCAATCGTCTTCTTCCATCTCCAAAGCGAGTCCTCCGATTCCTAGCTCTCTTCTTCCGGTGCATTCTTCCATCTGACAAGATACTCCCGTTTCATGTGGCAACCAATCCCTGTAGTTCTGAAGCTCAAAATCTTATCCAACTCTAGTCCTGGCTTGTCCACAATCCCGACTGGTCCTCTCGACAGTTCAGCTCTCTCTAGATGATCAGCATCAAGTCTGCATCTCTTCAACTGACTAATGTGAAAAACTGGAGGCTTCATGTGCATATGGTGCGGAAGCTCTAGCTCATAAGCAACTTCCCCCACTCTCTTCTTCACTCAGAATGGTCCCTCATACTTCCGTGTCAGTTTGCTCGCCGTCCCCTTGGCTGGCTGAAACTGCTCCCCGGTAATCCTGAGAAACACCATATCTCCCACACTGAAGTGCACATCCCGTCTTCCTCGATCAACATATTTCTTCATTCTCCTTGCAGCATCGTGCAAGCGCAACCGTGCCAACTCCAAGGTCTCATCCCAAGCCTTCATGAACTTCTTCGCATGAGGACTCCTCAAAAAACCTCTTGTCACTACGGTATGCGGTGCAACCGGCATCTGCCCATTCACCAACTCAAATGGATTGTACCCCGTCGTAGAACTCTTTTGAATATTGTAGCTAAACTGAGTAATATCCAAGAGTTCAGGCCAATTATCCTCTCGGTCTGCCCATCTGTCTGTGGATGGTAACTCGAACTAATCAACAACTCTGTCCCGACTAACTTGAACAATGTGGTCCAAAATCTGCCTGTAAAACGTGGATCTCTATCCGACACAATGCTCAATGGCATCCCCCAATACTTCACTATGTTCTTAAAGAACATCTCCGCAGTCCACTCAGCTCCACAAGGCATCTTTGTAGGAACAAAGACAACATACTTGGAAAAACGATCAACCACGACCATAATCCCACTGTACCCCTGAACTTGTGGTAACTTAGTGATGAAGTCCATCGAGACACTCATCCATGGCCTTTCAGGAATCGGTAAAGGCTACAACAGTCCTCCTTGCCTCTGAGTATCCGATTTGCCTTGCTGATAAATGATGCACGTATGTACATACTCCTCCACATCCTCTCGCATCTTCTCCCAAAAGAATCCTCTCTCCAACAATGCCAAAGAATGACGCTGCCCTGGGTGGCCAGCCCACGGAGAATTGTGGCACTCCTTCAAAAGGTGCCTCGTGAGTCCAAATGACTTTGGAACATAGAGTCGGTTTCCAAAGAACAAGAACCCGTCCTGTAGAAAGAACTTTCGTGTCTTCCCTTCCTTTATCTTCTTCACTATATTCTGCGCCAAAGTATCGGTTTCAACACTTTCCTTGAGCTTATTTTGCATCTCTTCTAACATCTGAATTCGACTCCTACTCCTTGCTGCCCGGTCTTCCCCTTCCAATGATGCAAGTTGTCCCTTCCTACTAAGGGCATCTGCTACCGCATTGTGTCTTCTCGGTCTATACTCGACAGTCATGTCGAACTCTGCCAAGAAGTCCTGCCAACGAGCTTGCTTTGCAGAAAGCTTCAGTTGTGATGCAAAATAACTTGCTGCAACGTTGTCAGTCTTGACAACAAATGGCTTCCCAATCAGGTAATGCCTCCACACATGAAGACAGTGGATGATCACAGTCATCTCCTTCTCATGAACTGGATACCTTCATTCTCTATCCTACAACTTCCAACTCTCATACGCCACCGGATGCCCATCCTGCCTAAGAACCCCTCCTATGGAAAAATCTGAAGCATCAGTGTGCACCTCAAACGGTCTCTCGAAGTCAGGCAACTTCAGTATCATTGTTGTAACCATCCTTCTCTTCAAGTCATCAAATGCCTTTTGACATTTATCCATCCAACACCACCTCTTGTCTTTCTTCAATAGGTCTGTCAGTGCCGATGTCACCTTGGAGTACCCCTCTACAAACTTCCGTTGGTAGTTGGTCATGCCCATCTGCAGTTTATGGACCTCACATACCAGTGGAAAGAGGAAGTTTCCTCCTCCAATTGCAATAGTTAGGAAACTTGCACACATAAAAGTTGTCGCTGAGAGTTGGCGAGTTGAATATGACAACCGTAAAAAAGGAAAAGAAAGGGGGATTGCAAAGAGAAGAGCTAGACATGGAAAGATTCAGGGACATACAGTCAAAACTGAAAAAGATAGACATACATGCCATTAATGGAAAATTCACATGGAACAACCGTAGAGGAGGAAGCAAGCAAATAGCTTCTAGGCTTGACAGGTTCCTAGAAACAGAACATTTCATAGGAAAAGACATTTTGTATGAAGCAACAATCCTACCATGTCAAGGATCAGACCATTGGCCCATAAAACTAGAAATCGCCATGAAAAATCAAAATTAGAATAAACCCTTCAGGTTCGAGGATTTCTGGTTGCGAGATCCAACCTTCATAGAAAGTATGGAACAATGGTGGAAGAACACTGAGATTGAAATAAAAGGAAGAAACAAAATGCATACCCTACAACTAAGATTAAATGATATCAAAGGAAAAATAAAGAAGTGGAATAGGGAGGAATTTGGACATATCCAAAAGACCAAGAAAAGCTTCAGACAGAAATGCAAAGAATACAACAGAAAATCATAGCAGACGGGAGAACAAAGGAACTAGCAGAGGAAGAAGGAGTGGTACTAAACAGGCTAGAGGAAAGAAGAAAACACGAGGAAATCTTATGGAGACAAAAGTCAAGAATACAATGGCTAAAAGAGGGGGAGAGAAATACGAAATTCTTTCACAAGGCCATGCAACAGCACAGATAGCAAAATAGGATATTCTCTCTAAAAAATAACCAAGGCAACAAGTTAACTCGGCAAGAGGGGATGGAGAGTCTGCTAGTACAACACTTCAAAGGAATCTTGACCAAGACGCAAAGCAATAGAGAGGAAGATATAGAAAAATAAGCCAATATATACCCAGAAGGGTGAATCGAGAACAGAACATGGCACTCGTAAGGGTGATAACTGAGAAAGAAGTAGAAGAGACAGTGAAGACAATGACAAAGAACAAATCCCCAGGACCGGATGGACACACCTCGGAATTCTTCCAAGCCACCGGGAGCTTCATGAGTCAAGACATTGTAAATGCAGTGGAAGAATCTAGATACACGAAAATAATGCACCCAACTTGGAATGCAACCTTCCTCGCCTTGATTTCGAAGATGGAAAAGGCTAAAGAACCTCAAGGTTTCAGATCGATAGCATTATGTAATGTAATTTACAAAATCCTAGCCACTGTAATGGTGAATAGACTCAAACCTATCCACCTAGAACTGATATTAGAGGAACAAATGGGGTTCGTGAAAGGGAGACAAATAGTGGACGAAATAATAGTTGCTCAGGAAGTAATCCATTCACTGAATAATTCAAAACACAAGGAAGTGATGATCAAACTAGACTTAGCTAAAGCATATGACAGGCTAAGCTGGGAATATCTCCAGAAAATCCTAAAAGCTTATGGTTTCGACAACAGATGGATAGAATGGGTAATGTATATGATAACCATGCCAGTCATGTCCATAATGCTAAACAGAACACCTACAAAAGCCTTTAACCCATCCAGAGGACTCAGACAGGGGGATCCTCTCTTCCCGTCGCTGTTCATAATAACTGCTGATGGGTTGGGCAGACTAATAAAAGCAAGAGGGAATATTGGACAGCTAAAAGGACTCAGATTGTGGGGAGAAGAACTACCCCTAACACATCAACAATTTGTAGATGACGTCATGATGTATGGACAAGCCAATCTCAAAGAAGCAAAACAATTAATGGAAATCCTTAGAGAATTTACAAAAGAAACAGGTACAGAGACAAATAAAGACAAAACAGAAATCTACTTCTTCAATATTCCAATGACTTTCCAATCATTCCTAGCTAAAACCATGGGTTTTCGAACAAGGAAGTTCCCCACTAAATATCTAGGCATCCAACTAAACGATAAGAAAAACAGAATTGTTAATTGGGGAGGCTTGATGGGAAATATACAAAGAAGAATGGATAACTGGACTTTCAGGGCTTTGTACACCTCGAGCCGCATCATTCTCCTCAAATTGGTCCTCCAATCAATTCCAATTTATCAAATTACTAGCCAAGCTATACCAAAAACAATATGCCAAAAAATGGTGGAAATATTCAAAAAATTCCTATGGCAAGGGAAAAACAAAGCTAAAAAGTGGGTTCTACTATCATGGAAATGGCTGAGTAAAACATTAATAGAAGAAGGATTAGGGTTGCGAGATCCTTATATCCTAAACCAGGTAATGGGGGCAAAATTGTGGTGGAGATGGATACAAGGAAGAGAAGATTTGTGGAAAATGCTGTGGGAGAAGAAATATGAGATGGCCAGATCTCTTAAAGGAAAATTGAGAAGCCAATCGGAAAAGAAAGGATCTGCAATTTGGAACCTGGAAAGATCAAACAGGGACCTGATAAGAGAACATAGTTTCTAAAAATAAGGGAGGGAGACAAGGCGAACTTCTGGGATGAGGCATGGCAACAAAAAGGGAAACTCCATCAGCAACCTCAACTCCAAGAAATTCACCAGTTTACCACTCAAATGGAGGAAGACGCAGTCCAAAACTATTGGCTCCCTGAAAGGGAAGGATACTAGAGAAAATGGAAAACATAAGAAGACTGGCAAGAAGCACTAGAAACATAACAATGGGCAAACTACAAAAAAGAGATGGAGACAAGAAAAATCGTGGTTAAAGAAGGGACGAACATCATAAGATGAGGAAAAAGTAGTAAATGGATGTTTATGACAACAAAAGGATACTACATAAAGGTGGGCAGCACTAGCAATCCTGAAACCAAAAAATGGGAAAGAATTTGGAAAATTAAAACTTGGCCAAAGATAGCATTATTTACCTGGATAATGTTCCACAAACGAGCTTTAACCTGGGACCAGCTGCGAAGGAAGGGGACGCAGGGTCCATCACATTGCGTACTCTGCTAGGCACAAGAAGAAACGATGGAACACCTGACCAACTCCTGTCGAGTCTACAACATCCTGTGGTGACACCACCAGCAACTTTTCGAGATCAGCGACAGAGATACAAGCAATATGAAATTAACAATAGAAAACTGGAGGAGTAAACTGTACCAAAATGCAGTCCTGAATAGAGCCTGTAATCTCTCCATAGGGTTCACCCTGTGGAATATATGGAAAGAAAGGAATCGGTTGATTTTTAAGGATGAAGGTAAAGCAATGAAAGATATATGGAACCAAATAGTCCAGAACATAAGAGAAACCATAATCCTAGAGAAGTGGAATGACGAAGGCTGGAAAGTAGACCAAACAGAGACATGAATTCTGAATTGTCTGTAGCTAAAAGTAAGCATAACAGACATGGCTGCAAGGAAATATAAGGCCAAAGAAGTAGGAGACAATGAGTACTACAGGAATCCGCATCAGGGATTCACAAAACTGAATTTTGATGGAGCGGAAAAAGGAAACCCAGGGGAGGCAGGCATTAGAGGAATATTTAGGGATGACAGAGGAAGAACGCTAAGGGTATATGCGATGGAATGTGGAAATGCATTAAAAAATGAGGCAGAATTCCATGTGCCGAACAGGGGGATAGAAATATCCATACGAGAAGGGCATCAGAAACTCTAGGTAGAAGGAGATTCGAAGCTAGTGATAGACATACTCAAACAATTACAGCATGGAGCATTAGCAAAGAAGCTAAGCCGCAACTAGTGGACTGCATGGATAATCAAAGAGATAAGAAAATTGTTGAGAAGGATAGCATACATACTACCTTCCCATGTGAGACGAAAAGGGAATACACCTGCCGATTGCTTAGTGAACTGGGGATGCAGGAAGGGTGACCAGCAACTAGATGCAAGCGAGGTAGAGCTAAAGCAAAAGGAGGAAATGGCACAACTGATATAACTTGTAGAACAAGATAAGAATATGAGCGATCATCTAGAGAATTCGAAGAGAAAAGACTGGAGTGGAGAGGGAAAAGGATAGACGCAGGAAAGGACAAAGGAAGACAGATGATCGGCAGGATGACGGAGAAGGGCAGAGGAAGGACAAACCCTGAGAGTATGGGGGATGAGATGGAAAGGAATGTTAGAGGAGAGGGCAGGACAGAGAAATCAAATACGGGCAGAGGAATAAAGACAAGTGGCAGAGTAAAGTCAGAAATACCACAGCATGAGCTGTTGGGTGAGGAAAGAAGTTAATGCAGGACAACAGTGGATAGGACATGAGGGTAGCATCCCAAGGCAGGAGGGAAGGGATGCGTGCCGAGGAAAAAATGGGACAGTTGGCAGGAAAGATAAGAGCCAGGAACAAAAAAGAGATAAATCTTAAGGAAAAGAGGAAAGGGGCATTATGCATGTAGAGGAGAATGAGGAAAGGTGACGAGAAAGGAAGAGGAGGCAACGAGAAGATGCAAAAGGAGGAAGAAAGACGAAGCTTGGTAAGCAGGTATGTAAGACCTTTGGCCCTAACTCCTAAAAGCTTAAAATGTTTGAGAAGTAGGTTAGGATATTGGTATGGTAAGCAACCATGGTATCATTATATCAATTGCTATAGCAATATCAGTGGAATGAAAGAAGACAGAATCGAAGAGATCTCGTCTGCTATAGACAGAGAGAATGAGAGGAGACACAGAGAACTCAATGAGAATGAGGGCATCCCTGAGAAAAATTTCAACAATTCCACCTCAGAATATGGGTCCTGGCAAGACTCATTGGAGTGAAAGGCAGAATGCCTGTAGCTCTGAGAGAAGAAATATGGGAAAGGAATACCCAGAGCTCCAGGGAGATGGCACTGCATCCTAGGGGGAGGGGAGGGAGAGAAGCCAACAGAAACCATGCTGAAAAGCCTAAGAAAACTATGTTAAGGAGAGGCCTCTTCTATCTAAAACTAACCAAGGGTGAGGCCCTGGGAGAGAAGAGGCAAAAAAAGCAAGAGTGGAAATTTTGCGAGGGATGGGAAAAGAAATGTAGCCACTAATACCCCATGACCCAGAGAATGAAAAAATATGGAGCCGAATTCAGTTTTGTAGGAAAACAGATGCCAGGAAACTCAAGAAGGAGGGAGGGGGGAAAAACAGGGAAAATAATATAAACCAATGTAATATGGCTGACATATTCTTTGATTCCGTGACAGGTCTAGCAATAGAACAGGGAAGGCATGTGGAACAGGTCAGGGAGAACAAGTTTATAGGCTTCAACTGCCAAGCTGAAAGCAGAATGGCTCCTAGAAGAGGCAAGAAGATAGCTAAGAAGGACGAAGGAACAAGAAGCCGGGGAATGAAAAGAGGCAAGAAGCAAGATGGAGACCAAATGAAGACGATTATTGATTCCTACATGGAAGGAAACCCGAAGGAAGTAAGGGAACAGATTAATAGCTGGGAGCGAGATCTAAGAGACATTCTTAGATACATAGACATATCCACAAAGGAATGGGAAAGAATGGTAGAAGACCTTATGACTACGAATGGAAGACAATCCTTGTTTAAAAAGACTCTGCACGAGTACTGGATCATGAAAAACGTAGTGGCACGGGCCATGACCCTCCACCGTGAGCACATGGAAGGAGAAGTTTTTGAAAAATAGGAAGACAGAAAGGAGAAGGACCCACTCCGAGTTGAACTTCTAAGGGAAATAGTGGCCATATATATACAGACTTACCGGAACAATCTTGCCTTTGGAAGGATTGAACAAACCCTGAAAGAGATAAAGTGGAAAATGGAACAGAGATGCGAAATGCTAGGATCTAGCGCAAAGGCACCAGCTCTGGTAGTACCCTCAGATGAGGAATGATCAACTACACCAGAATGTTTTGATTTTTGAATTTTGAAATTGATGAAGAAAACAAGCATGTTTATTTAGATCTTTAGACATAGCAGTAGAGACAGTCAACATAGAAACAATGGATGGTTGTTATGAACTTATTCTAATTTTGGACTGGATTTAAAGCTCACCGGTGGTCACCTGGTTTCCCTCAGGCAGGTGACTACCCAGAGCAAAAGGATGTAAAAAACTTTTGAAAATAGATAATACATAGAGATCTACCAAGTTTACAAAAAAAAATAGTTGGTATAATAGCTAGTAAAACACTTATCTCATGATACACCTCATATTACCAAGTATGACAAGTTTTTAAGTAATTGATTTAATTACAATGGTAGAAAGAGCATAACTACTTTCAGATAAATCTCAACCTTTGATTTAGCACTACTACTAATATTAGTGCAGCTCTATAAATTAAATGGCTTGTAAATATCGTCAATCCATGATAAACATCAAAACGCTTACCCCATGATACCTCTCACATTGCCCAGATTAAAAAAAAATCATAAAAATTAACTACATTATAACTTTATTTTTAACTTATTATTAATAATATTAATTATAAAAATAATTAATATGAGGTAAAAAATATTCTTAACCATGGATATTCACCCCCACTATACAATGGAAATTCTTAACATGTAAATAGATTTTGTTACAATACCATGGGCCAATACCATGGCTTATCAATACCATATGCCCAATATGACATGTGTTGATGTGACATTTTCTTTAATTAATCAATTTGATAACGACATTTTCTTTGATTAAATAATTTGAGATAAATTCATTAAAAGAGCATTACTAACTTTGAGATAAATGTTAACCCTTGTTATGTGAATATACTATGAATATTCCCTCATGTTCCATGGAGATTAAATCTCTACCATCCACCTAACAATCACTGATAATCAAATTAAAATTTTGGAAGGCCTATTCTGAAATAGACATGTCTATCATTATAAATATTTAAAAACAATTATGGAGGTTAAATCCCTACTATCACTATATATATATATTATATATATATATTATATAATATATATATAATATAATATATATATGACCTAGGCTCATGCTAATAATTATTGAATTTATTTTTTTTAAGGAGGATGAGCCTAGGTAGGGGCTAGCCCCAATGTTGGATGGAAGAATGATGCTATGACGAGGAATTGACGTTATCTTAGGTGGTTGGGGTGGATGGTTGTTAATCTTCCTGAGTAATGACACCCTTAATAAATATTGTTTACAATTTTTTTCCCACTTATATATATATATGAGTTTTTGAACACATTGATTGCTATAGTCCCTATAATCCATGCATTTAATATTATGCATGTAAATTTCCCATAAAGGGTGTTCAAGGGAGGTAAATTTGCCTAGCTTGGGATGAGCATCAAGAGCATCGTACTCCACAATATGGAATTCATGTGAAAATGCTTAAGAAAAATTGTAGTGCTTCTATGTTTGATCATGCAAAGTGTGGGCATTGTACACTCAGCTTGGATTTAGACCTATAAAGGAACTTTGACAGTCATAATGGAAAGTAATGGAAAACAACAAATAATAATGCAAAGGGGTGGTTGGATAAGGCAAAGCTTGTAAGCCTCATTGATAGTTGCATGCATATAACTAGCTAACCATGGACTAGAGGAAACAAGGACAATGTTGTTCGTATGGAAAGGTTTCCCATGGAATTATTGAGGAATGTGGGATTGGAAATATTCCTTGGTAGGAACCTCTTCAAGTGGAGAAACCCAACTACTGGAACAACTCGCAACAATCTCAAGAATTGCAAGTTTTGTTTGATTGTTATCTCAATTTAGAATTATGTTTCAATTCTAGTAATCCTCTTCATTGCTTTGAATTCATATTTAGGATTTGTGTGCTTCTGGTTTTTTGTCTCGTCCTTGGGACTAATCATTTTGGGGGGTTAGGTCTTCTCTCTAAGATGAATTCCCTTCTCTCCCCTACTCACTCTTCCTAAGCAATGTCTCTCCTTTTATGTTCTCTCTCAGACTTCTCTAGTTCCATCACTTAGTGATTGGTCCTCTTGCACTTTGGTTTTCTTTTCTCACCCCGCCACCTAATTTAATTCACTCACGCTAGTTTTATATGCTCTCCCTTTCCCATAGATTAGTCTAGTCACTCCATTTAAAAGGTTCCTCGCTTGTCTCTCTTAAGCAAGCCCATAGCTTGGTTTCCTCCCTCTATTGCTTTCCTTTCACTATGGCTAGGTGATAGTTATTATTTCCTTAGCACAATGGCAGAAGAGGACACCTTGGTATCTCCCCTCCTTCTAATTTCAATCCCTCTTTGACCCACCATGCGTGAGCTCAGGTAGACATAGAACATTTAAACGACACAATCTCTGAAGTTATTCAAAGGGCCATGTGGACGGTGTTAGACCCGACAACATTAAGGGGATATCCCTGGTATGAAGTCCCAACTAGAGCTTGCACCATTTGGTGTAGGAGTCCCATCTGGTATGACGACCCGATTGCCATTGTCTTAAAGGTTTGCCTTAGCTCTTGCTTTTCAGTACATGAGAGTGGTATACTTTGTCTTCAAACATCGAGGTTCACATGCCTGGTGAGTTCTTAGTGTTACTTATGTCAAGGTTCTTTCACCGCAGAGGGAGAGAGTGGAAGTGAGTCTTAAGTCGAAAGGGAATAGTCCCAACTCTGCCAGAGACACACAACACAACAGGACATGCGTAGCTTCTAGCAGAGCAATCCACACAGATGCGGCAGTCACAAACACACATTGAATGGATAGCATGTACAACACCCAACGGAATAGTCCACATGAGTGTGATAGTCGTTATAACAAGTTTATGAGAATGGTTTTTTCAAGTGTCCTATGGAATAGCCCACACAGGTGAGACAACATTAACAACTTATACAACAAATTTTTGTTAGCATATGTATTAGAACAACTGAAATAGTTCAATTGTCTTAATATAGGTTAAATCAACATGCATTACAAGTGTCCAAAGAATAGTCTTACAAACAAATACAAAACATGTGTGAAAACGTGCCACCCTGTTATCAGGGTTCTGAATTAAGCGAAAGTTCCAAGACACATTGGTACACGATTACATCACTAACCTCAATAGTGGGGCATTGAAGCCACTGCTCGCTCCTCAAATAAAAGACTACAAACTCTCAAGGCTATGTGGGAGGAGCCAAGGTGAAAAGTGCTTTGCATGTACAAATGAGGGGTATTTATAGCCAAGGGTAAAACTGGCCCTTATGACTGTTCGACTTCCCTCATGACTTCTTGACTTACATGAATCTTCATATTTACATGTGGGTCTCTTGGACTTCCATGTTACATTACATTGATTACAATTGTATGGCCCACAGTAGTGATGTGGCCGAATTGAATCATGACATGACTCGACATGACAGGGTTGGTAAGATCATGCTGGTGGTGGTGTGCATGTCGAGTTGTAGTGCTGCTGAGTGATGGATGTGCTTTTGGTGTATCATAGCTTCACCTCCACATGGCAAGGTGTGGAGAGTCTTCGATGGTCTTGGTGTTCACTTGGTGTTGCACGTGCATGTATCTCCTTCGCGTGTACTTGGCATGCTCCATGTGTTCATATGTTCGCTTATGTAGTCTCCTTCCATGTGCTCCTTATTTATCCCGTTCGTCGTTGTACCTCAATATTAAAATTACCTCGTGTGAAGTCAAGCTCCTTTGTGTGTAGAATATTTTCCAATTTAGACTGAGCTTATGTGAGCATGGCACATTCGATCCATCTACAAATAGAAAGACAATGACTCACATAGCCATCAAATTCGACACCTATGAGAACGAATTAGGTTCAGATTTGGATGACAATAATTACAATGGCTGAAATGAAGCCCTGCAAATAAACATTGCCTATGAAGACCGACCAATTCTTAAGAGATTCAAGGTATTTTGGACTGAAATTTCTGCTCGGAGTTCTTGCCTGAGTCGTCTCTCACTATAGCCTTTGTTGGAGCATGAAGATCCAAGAGATAATTGAGTAGGGGCCTGATGATCGGCCTTCTTGTCGGTTTGATTATCGGCGGAGTGGTTACAGATGGTCATGGGTGAAATGAAACGCACAGGAGAATGGCGGAAGCGTTGAATGGTCACTATCGGTGCACTGAAATCAAATAGTCGCTCATCCATGATCACTACACGACGGTCATGTGTGGAATTAAATGCACAAACAATCGTTGATTCAAATACATTACATTCAAAATATAACATCTAACATTTTCCATAGTTTGCTTCATGCTCCCTTGCAGCAGAATCGTAGATATGCTTCTTAGACGAAGCATATTCGCTCTAGATTTAATCTGGATCGTCCAAATTTTTTTATTAAAAAAGTCAACGTCGGCTCTTCCGCCCAAGTTGAAATAGGGAGTTTTAGACGAAATATATTAAAGAGTGTAAATTAAAAAGTGTGTTATAACTTAAAATTATATAATTAGTTTTTAATGATGATGGTTAAAAAAATATAATTTCAATAATATTAATATTTTCTATATTAAATTTAAAATATTATATAAATAATTAAAACATATTTATATATTATTATATATGTGTGTGGTTTGGGGTATTTGATCTTTAATAAGAAATTTAAAAAAATAAAATGAATAGTTAAATTTAATATGGCTAAAAAAAACTTTGTTAAAAAATATCTAGCACAACCATATAATTTAAATAGTTGGTAAGCATTAATAGCTAGTAAAACACTTATCTCATGATACACCTCATATTACCAAGTATGACACATTTTTATATGACAATTTTTTAAGCAATCAACTTAATTAAAAGAGTAGAAAGAGCATAACTACCTTGAGATAAATCTCAACCTTTGATTTAGCACTACTACTAAGATTAGTGCAGCTCTTTAAATTAAATGAATGGCTTGTAAATGTCCACAGGTGTCAATCCATGGTAAACATCAAAACACTTACCCCATGATACCTCTCACATTACCCAGATTAAAAAAAATTCATAAAGATTAACTACATTATAACTTTATTTTTAAATTATTATTATTAATATTAATTATAAAAATAATTAATGAGGTAAAAAATATTCCTAACCATGGATATTCACCCCCACTATATTATGGAAATTCTTAACTTGTAAATAGATTTTGTTACAACGCCAATGGCCAATACCATGGCTTATCAATACCATATGCTCAATATGACATGTGTTGATGTGACATTTTCTTTAATTAATCAATTTGATAATGACATTTTCTTTGATTAAATAATTTGAGATAAATTCATTAAAAGAGCATAACTAACTTTGAAATAAATGTTAACCCTTGTTATGTGAATATTACTATGAAGATTCCCTCATGTGCCATGGAGATTAAATCTCTACCATCCACCAAACAATCACTAATAATCAAATTAAAATTTTGGAAGGCTTATTCTGAAATAGACATGTCTATCATCATAAATATTTAAAAAAAAATTGTGGAGGTTAAATCCCTACTATCCCCATATATATGAGCCTAGGCAGGGGCTAGCCCCAATGTTGGATGGAAGAATGACATCATCATGAGGATTGGAGTTATCTCAGGTGGTTGGGGTGGATGGTTGTTATCTTCCTGATTATGATACCTTAATAAATATTGTTATAATTTTTTTCCACTGATATATATATAATATATATATAATATAATATATATATAATATATATATATATATATATATATAATATTATATATATATATATGAGTTTTTGAACACATTGATTGCTATAGTCCTATATTCCGTGCATTTAATATTATGCATGTAAATTTCCCATAAAGGGTGTTTAAGGGAGGCAAATTTTCCCGACTTGGGATGAGCATCAAGAGCATCATACTCCACAATATGGAATTTGTGTGAAAATGCTTAAGAAAAACTACAGTGCTTCTATGTTTGATCGTGCAAAGTGTGGGCATTGTACACTCGGCTTGGATCTAGACCCATAAAGGAACTTTGAAACTCATAATGGAAAGTAATGGAAAACAACAAATAATAATGCAAAGGGGTGGTTGGATAAGGCAAAGCTTGTAAGCCTCATTGATAGTTGCATGCATATAACTAGCCAACCATGACCTAGAGGAAACAAGGACAGTGTTGTTCATATGGAAAGGTTTCCCATGGAATTATTGAGGAATGAGGGATTGGAAATATTCCTTGGTAGGAACCTCTTCAAGTGGAGAAACCCAACTACTAGAACAACTCGCAACAATCTTAAGAATTGCAAGTTTTGTTTGATTGCTATCTTAATTTAGAATATGTTTCAATTCTAGTAATCCTCCTCATTGCTTTGAATTCATATTTAGTCTTTGTGTGCTTCTGGTTTCTTGTCCCATCCTTGGGACTAATCATTTTCATGGGTTGGGTCCTCTCTCTGAGGTGAATTCCCTTCTCTCCCCTACTTACTCTTCCTAAGCGATGTTTCTACTTTTATGTTCTCTCTCATTCTTCTCTAGTTACATCACTTAGTGATTGGTCCTCTTACACTTTGGTTTTCTTTTCTCACCCCTCCACCTAATTTAATTCCCTCACACTAGTTTTATATGCTCTCCCTTTCCCTTAGATTAGTCTAGTCACTCCATTGAAAAGGTTCCTCGCTTATCTCTCTTAAGCAAGCCCATAGCATGGTTTCCTACCTCTATTACTTTCCTTTCACTATGGCTCGGTGATAGTTATTATTTCCTTAACACAGTAGCAAAAGAGGACACCTTGGTATCTCCCCTCCTTCTGATTTCAATCCCTTTTTGACCCACCATATGTGAGCTCAAGTAGCCATGGAACATTTCAACGACACAATCTATGAAGTTATTCAAAGGGCCATGTTGACAGTTCTAGACTCAACAACATTAAGGGGATATCCCTGGTATGAAGTCCCAACTAGACCTCGCACCATTTGGTGTAGGAGTCTCATCTGTTATGATGGCGGCTTGTTAGCACATGAGAGTGGTTTGCTTTGTCTTCGAACATTGAGGTTCGTGTGCCTGGTGAGTTCTTAGTGTTACTTATGTCAAGATTCTTTCATCGCAGAGGGAGAGGGTGGAAGTGAGTCTCAAGTCGAAAGGGAATAGTCCTAACTCTGTCAGAGACACACAACACAACAGGACATGCACAACTTCCAACAGAGTAATCCACACGGAACCGGCAATCACAAACACACATTGAATGAATAGCATGTACAACACCTAGTGGAATAGTCCACACGAGTGTGACGGTCATTATAACAAGTTTATGAGAATGGTTTTGTCAAGTGTCCGGTGAGATAGCCCACACAGGCAAGACAACATTAACAACTTATACAACACATTTTCATGAGCATATGTATTAGAACAACCAAAATAGTTCAATTGTCTTAATATAGGTCAAATCTATATGCATTACAAGTATCCAAAGAATAGTCTTACAAACAAATACAAAACATGTGTGAAAACGTGATGGCCTGTTATCAGGCTTCTGAATTAAGTGAAAGTTCCAAGACACATCGATACACCATTACATCACTAACCTCAATAGCAGGGCATTGGAGCCACTACTCGCTCCTCAAAGAAAAGACTACGAACTCTCAAGGCTATGTGGGAGGAGCTAAGGTGAAAAGTCCTTTGCATGTACAAATGAGGGGTATTTATAGCCAAGGGTAAAATTGGCCCTTGTGACTGTTCGAATTCCCTCATGATTGCTTGACTTACATGACTCTTGAACTTTACATGACTCTTCATATTTACATGTGGGTCTCTTGGACTTCCATATTACATTACATTGATTACAATCGTATGGCCCATAGTAGTGATGCGGACAAGATGACTCATGACATGAGTTGACATGAAAGGGTTGGTAAGATCATGCTAGTGGTTGTGTGCTCGAGCTACAGTGCTGCTGAGTGATGGATGTGTTTTTGGTGTATCATAGCTTCACCTCCGCATAGCAAGGTGTGCAGAGTCTTCGATGGTCTTGGTGTTCACTTGGTGTTGCACATGCATGTATCTCCTTTGCTTGTACTTGGCGTGCTCCATGTATTCATCTGTTCGTGAACAAGTCTCCTTCCATGCGCTCCTTATTCATCCCATTCGTCGTCGTGCCTCAATATTAAAATTACCTTGTGTGAAGGCAAGCTCCTTTGTGTATAGAATATTTTCCAATTTAGATTGAGCTTATGTGAGCATGGCACATTTGATCCATCTACAAACAAAAAGACAATGAATCACATAGCCATCAAATTCGACACCTGTGAGAACAAATTAGGTTTGGATCTGGATGATAACAATTACAATGGCTGAAATGAAACCCTACAAATAAACATTGTCTATGAAGACCGACCAATTCTTAAGAGATTCAAGGTATTTTGGATTGAAATTTATGCTCGGAGATCTTGCCTGAGTCGTCTCTCACTATAGCCTTTGTTGGAGCACGAAGATCAAAGAGAGAATCGAGTAGGGGCTTGATGATCGACCTTCTTGTCAATTTGATTATCGCCAGAGTGGTTACAGATGGTCATGGGTGAAATGAAATGCATAGGAGAATGGCGAAAGCATTGAATGGTTATTAGCGGTGCACTGAAATCAAACAGTCGCTCATCCATGATCGCTACACGACGGTCATGGGTGTAATTAAATGCATAGATAGCCGTCGATTAAAAAATATTACATTCAAAATATAACGTCTAAGATTTTATGCAGTTCACTTCATGCTCCCTTGCAGTAGAATCGTAGATATGCTTCTCAGACAAAGCATATTCCACGCATATTTGCTCCAGATTTAATCTGGATCATCCAAATTTTTTTATTAAAAAAAGTCAACGTTGGCTCTTCCGCCCAATTTGAAATAGTGAGCTTTCGACTAAATATATTAAAGAGTGTAAATTAAAAGGTGTATTATAACTTAAAAATTATATAATTAGTTTTTAATGATGATGGTTAAAAAAATATAATTTCTAATATCCAAGCATTAGAATGGAACCCATCCTTACTACAAGCTCTTAATAATATGGCCTTGATCTGCCATTACTTGTGACTATCTGTACCATAAAATAGCTTAGTTAATAACTACATGATTAAGGACAAAAGAAAAGCCTTTCTACATATGCACTGTCCCAAGTAATGGTTTTTATTAGCTGTAGCGAAAAAAAGCATCT
>APFE030726488.1:34160-46421 GCA_000404065.3 Pinus taeda | reverse complement strand
TATGTGTGTGTGTGTGTGTGTCTTTTTTTATATATGGTATTTAATCTTTAATAAGATATTTAAAAAATAAAATGAATAGTTAAATTTAATATGGCTAAAAAAACTTTGTTAAAAAATATCTAGCGCAACCATATAATTTAAATAGTTGGTAAGCATTAATGGCTAGTAAAATACTTATCTCATGATACACCTCACATTACCAAGTATGACACATTTTTATATGACAAATTTTTAAGTAATCAATTTAATTAAAAGGGTAGAATGAGCATAACTACATTGAGATAAATCTCAACCTTTGATTTAGCACTACTACTAAGATTAGTGCAGCGCTATAAATTAAATGGGTTGTAAATGTCGACAGGTGTCAATCCATGATAAACATCAAAACACTTACCCCATGATACCTCTCATATTGCCTAGACTAAATAATAATAATAATAATTAACTACATTATAGCTTTATTTTTTAAATTATTATTATTAATATTAATTATAAAAATAATTAATATGAGGTAAAAAATATTCCTAACCATGGATATTCACCCCCACTATACTAAGGAAATTCTTAACTTGTAAATAGATTTTGTTACAATACCATGGCTTATCAATACCATATGCTCAATATGACGTGTTGATGTGACATTTTCTTTAATTAATCAATTTGATAATGACATTTTCTTTGATTAAATCATTTGAGATAAATTCATTAAAAGAGCATAACTAAATTTGAGATAAATGTTAACCCTTTTTATGTGAATATTACTATGAATATTCCCTCATGTTCCATGGAGATTAAATCTCTACCATCCACCTAACAATCACTGATAATCAATTTAAAATTTTGGAAGGCCTATTCTGAAATAGACATGTCTATCATCATAAATATTTAAAAAAAAGTTGTGGAGGTTAAATCCCTACTATCCCCATATATATATATATATATATATTATATATTATTATGTATATATTCGACCTAGGATTATCCTATAATTATTGATTATTTTTTTTAACGAGGATGAGCTAGGTGGGCAGCCCAATGTTGGATGGAAGAATGATCTATCAGAGGATTGGAGTTATCTTAGGTGGTTGGGGGGATGATTGTTATTTCCCCGATTATATACTTAAAATTGTTATAATTTTTTCCCACTATTTATATAATATAATATACATGAGTTTTGAACACATTGATTTCTATAGTCCTATAATCCATGCATTTAAGATTATGCATGTAAATTTCCCATAAAGGGTGTTCAAGGGAGGCAAATTTCCCTGGCTTGAGATGAGCATCAAGAGCATCATACTCCACAATATGTAATTCATGTGAAAATGCTTAATAAAAAATACAATGCTTCTATGCTTCATCGTGCAAAGTGTGGGCATTATACACTCGGCTTGGATCTAGACCTATAAAGGAAATTTGAAACTCATAATGGAAAACAACAAATAAAATGCAAAGGGGTGGTTGGATAAGGCAAAGCTTGTAAGCTTCATTGATAGTTGCATGCATATAACTAGCCAACCATGGACTAGAGGAAACAAGGACAATGTTGTTCATATGGAAAGCTTTCGCATGGAATTATTGAGGAATGTGGGATTGGAAATATTCCTTGGTAGGAACCTATCCAAGTGGAGAAACCCAACTACGGGAACAACTCACAACAATATCAAGAATTGCAAGTTTTGTTTGATTGTTATCTCAATTTATAATTATGTTTCAATTCTAGTAATCCTCTTCATTGCTTTGAATTCATATTTAGGCTTTGTGTGCTTCTGGGTTCTTGTCCCATCCTTGGGACTAATCATTTTGGTGGGTTGGGTCCTCTCTCTGAGGTGAATTACCTTTTGTCCCCTACTCACTCCTCCTAAGTGATGTCTCTCCTTTTATGTTCTCTCTAACACTTCTCTAGTTACATCACTTAGTGATTGGTCCTCTTGCACTTTGGCTTTCTTCTCTCACCCCTCTGCCTAATTTAATTCACTCACACTAGTTTTATATGCTCTCCCTTTCCCTTAGAATAGTCTAGTCACTCCATTTAAAAGGTTCCTTGCTTCTCTCTCTTAAGTAAGCCCATATCTTGGTTTCATCCCTCTATTACTTTTTTTTTTTTTTTTTTTGAAGCAAGAGCCAATCCTTCAATTTCATTAAATCAACAGAAAGTTACATAATGTACAAAAATCAGTCCATTAACAAGAACTTCATAAAAGAATTCCATACAAAAAGCAAAAACCCCAAACGCCAGACAACGACCAAACTGTGGGAAACTAACTCAGAAGACAACCACGATCAATCTCGACCACACAAACCGCGCCAAAGAGTGGGAAAGCCCACCTGGCCCCACAAAACAACCTGAAACATCAAGGTCGTTTATCCAGGCGGCTAGATCCAACGGTCAGTAAACAAATTGCTCCACCCAACACTACCGAACGATAGTGTGTGATGGAGGGTGGTTTACAAAACTACCCCCTGCCACGTGTTGAAGACTTTATGGAATCGCTTTCGAAAAAGCGAAACCACTAACCACTCAAGCACCGAGCGATCGCCGGGAAACCACCTGGGGCAAGGTTTTGCATACCAAAAACGTAAAGGGTGTAGATTTCGACAGCCGGGAAAACTGACCTCCTGTCCCGCCAGATTTTTCTGCGGACCCTGAAACTAAGACTGCGCTAGAATGGCAAATGATTCAGATTGTAGCCGTAAAAAAGACTAGGGACTCCTGATAAATTGCATTGAGGAGAAAAGCGGTTGAACTTTGCTTGTCCACCAACCATGAAAACTCAGAAAGGGAGTGGCAGCAAAAGCTGGGAAAAATCAATTCGTGCATGTCACCATTTTACGATATCGAACAATATCTCTGTCCTCTACAGCTTGATCATTGTAGAGAGCCTTTAACCTGCTCTAGGGTATCTCCTGCCATTTTTCCACCATCCTGCCATCTGTATTATTCACACCTTGGTTAGCCAGAATGTCCGCTAGCTTATTGGCATTTCAGCAAACATGGATGAAACTAACCGTTTGAAGCTCCTGGAGGTGGACTTGAATTCTTTGGTAAACCTGAATTAGTCTCCAGTGGTTTGAGACTTTCTCTGGTCTAGAACCACAACTGGTTCTTTTCACAGAGTTAATGGTTATTTTTGAGTCCGCTTCTATAATGACATTTGAGCTATGGTTCTGACTCAGAATCTCTAGACATTGCTCCAGAGCCATTAATTCAGCCATATTCTTGGTGGCTCTGCCTAAATGGCCGTAGAAGATTAAGATGCTACAACCCTTTTCATCTCTTAAAACTCCTCCAAAACCAGCTAATCCGGGGTTGCCTTTTGAGGCACCATCAATGTTGAATTTTAGATAGCTCTTCGGTGGAGGTTGCCAGAAATCCTTCTCTGTATCCATAGCTAAATTCTTTTCTATTAGTCCTTGGGGAATAATCTCTTACATTCCCAGAAGCCTGAGAGTTCTCAGCTCAGTCTCTGAGGGAGGATTCTTGGGGATGTTGTGGACTGTGGTGCTGACCGTCTTCCTGATTTGTTTCAAGATCAAATCTAATATCCGTTGAGGGTTGGACTTTTCATTTTTGAATATTCTTTTATTCCTTTCTTTCTACACATACCAGATAATAAAGCATGGCGTGAAGGCCCAAGCCGCATTAAGGAATTCATTCTTCGTAAAGTTCCTTCCCCACTTGTTTAGGGTATTTATGATACTTACTTTGTCCCTATCTGTCTGTTGGAAAATGGTCGAGAAAGAATCCCACAGCCAGGTGTTGTAAGAGAAATTGTTGAGAATGTGCTCCATTGTCTCCTCTTGCTTATCACAGAGCTGGCATTTGGAAGGTCCCAAAACACCCCTTTTTCTAATGTTGTCCCAAGTCAAGGTTTTCTTATGATGAACCAACCACATGAAAATCTTGATCTTCATCCAACCTTGGTTTTTCCAGAGGTGCTGCCATGTCTTGTCTGGAACACTGGAATCAAGCCCAAGGAGAATACCTTTAGCTTCCTTAAGATCAAAGGTGCCTTTATTATTGTTACCCCATCTCAATTGATCTTGCCCCTCAATAACCAAGATCATCCTTTGATTTAGTAAGCTTCTTAGTTCCTCTGCTTTTATTTTTATGGGGCTGTCATCTCTGCATTCAATGTTTCTCCAGCTTCTCCACTTTCCTGGGACTTGAGAAAGATCCCAGAAATCCTTAACTTTGTTTAACCCTTGGGAATCTGTTTCCTGCTTGAGGCTTAAAAAATCCTCATTAAATAGCGTTGGTTCTTATTGCCATTTGTCCTCCCAAAAGAGTGCTAGATCTCCTGCTTTGATTTCCTAGAAACTATTTTCTTGCACTATGCTTCTATTATCCCATGCTCTATTCCAGATGTAAGAGCCCTTTATGTTTCCAGACATTCTTATCAGATCTTTAGTATGCCAAGAGATGGCATATTTTTCTTTCTAGATCCTTGCCCAATGGGCTTTTGGCTCTTGAACTCATCGCCACCAAAGCTTGGATCCTAGCACTTTACTAAGAATATCCTGACCATCTAAGCCTAGACCCCCATGTCTCTTGGGTTTACAGATTTATCCCAGGAAACCAAGGCCCATTTCTTCCTTGTTTCCTCCTTACCCGACAGGAAATCTCTTTGAATATTCCTGAATTGCTCTAAGACACCTTTGGGAGCTAGGAGGGTAGATATCATAAAAACCGGAATAGATTGCAGAACAACCTTTGTCAAAACCAATATGCCAGCCAGGTTTAAGGCTCCGATGGTCCATTTTTTGACCTTATCCTGCAACTTAGTTAGCACTGGTTCCCAGACACTTTTGAGCATTGGTTTGGCCGTGAGAGGAACCCCCAAATACTTTGAGGGAGGTAATCCCTTTGGAAGCCAAGGATTCTTGAGATATTTCTCTGAATAGCAATGTTAGTGTTTAAGAAGAAAAAATTTGATTTAGAAAGATTGACTTCCATACCTGTAGCCCTGGAAAATTAATTAAGGATTTTATTGTAGGCTGAAGCTTCTTTGACTGTGGGGATTCCTTGCAGCATGGTATGATCTACAAATTGTTGGTGCGTCAGTGCGTGACCATTCTCAGTTAATTGAAGACCCTTGATTTTGCCTGTGGCCTTGGCATGCTTAATGGACCGACCAAGTTCTTCCATCATGACGATAAAGAGAAAGGGAGACAGTGGGTCATCCTTCCTGAGACCTCTAGAAGGAATGAAGATCTCTGAGGGAGAGCCATTAACCAAAATTGAAAAGCTGGAGGTAGTCACCAGAGCCATTACCCATCCGACCCAATTATGATCGAACCCAAAAGCAGTGAGCACCTTCTTGATGTAAATCCAATTGACCTTGTCATAAGCTTTGGTTATATCTAATTGCATGATCATCCCTATCTGCTTTTTGCTAGTAAGCGAGTGAACCACCTCATGGGCTTGAATAATGTTGTTTAAAATTTGTCTGCCCTCCACATAACCTAATTGTTCCTCAGACACTAATGAAGGAAGGAGAGGTTTAAGTCTGTTGGCCACTACCTTGGATATTATCTTGTATACCACATTACATAAAGCTATGGGTCTGTACTTGTCTGCCATTTGAGCTGAGTCTTGTTTGGGAATCAGGGAGATGAAGGAGGTGTTGAGGGCTTTCAGGATGGTTTTACTACCCCTGGAATCTTCAACAACCTCCAAAATATCCTGTTTGACAATATCCGAACAAGCTTTGAAGAAATCCACATTAAAACCGTTCGGGCCTGGTGCTTTTCCATTCTACATGTCTTTGAGGACCTCGCTAACCTCCTCTTCAGTTACTGGTCTATTTAGGTTGATATTGTCCTCTCTGGACACCCACTTAGGGATATGCCTAGTAATTTCCTTTATTATTTGTTCCCTGTCTGGTTTGTTTTGCTGGGTAATTTTTTGGAAGTACTGAACAAGCACAGCTTCAATGTCCTTATGTATGATCTGAACCTCCCCATTCTCATCCTTTATCGCCGAGATTAGTTGAATTCTCTATTAGCCATAGTGGATCTGTGCAAAAATCTTGTATTACACTCTCCTTCTTTTAACCATTGAACTTTGGACTTTTGCCTCCAAAATATTTCCTCTTGTTTGCATAGATTCTCCCATTCATGATGAAGTTTATCAGCCTGATCACTTTTGTTTTTGTCAAAGCCATCTTTGATTAGTGCCTGATTGAGTTCCTGAATTTTGCTTTCCACTAACTTTTTGTCCACAAAAATGTTGCCGAAATCTTTCTTATTCCATTCTTTGAGTTTGTCCTTATGTGCTTTAATCTTTTATGAAGGAGATACATTTTTGATCCCTGGAATTGTAAGTCTTCAGACCACCATTTTCTAATGTTCCTAATGAAATCCGGGTGGGAGATCCAGATATTCTCGAATATGAAGGGTCTATTCCTGGGAGAATCCAAACCCTTGATTTCCAATTGAATTGGCCAATGATCGGAGCCTCCAGAGGGAATAACTCTTGCTTTTATTTCTTTATCTATAAGCATAAGCTCCTCTGATATCATAAACCTGTCTAACTTAGAGGCTACCTGTGCTTCCCCTCCTCTTTTGTTGTTCCAAGTAAAAAGGCCGCTGCTTGAATCTGAGTCAACCATTCTCATATTGTCTATGAATGATTGGAATGCTAATGAGTCTTTGTTTAGCACTCTGGTTCCTCCTTTGTTTTCCGAAAGGGATTTGATCATATTAAAATCCCCTCCCATGATCCAAGGAATACTAGCCTTTCTGTTCCTGAGATCAATGAGGGATTCTAGCAGTCTGAGTTTATCATCTATTCTTTGAGGACCGTAAACATTAGTGAACAGGAAGGTTTCTGAAACCCCCTCTGGTTGAATGACTACTGATAAATAATTTCTAGATGCCTCTGCATTTATTACACTGATTTTTTGGGGGTTCCAAAGAGTGAGGATGCCCCCAGCTGTATTCTCTACTTTGACTTCTAGAAACTCATATCTATTGAGCCATTTGCTATGGATTAGTTTTATTTTTTGAATGGAACATTTTGTTTCCTGGATGAAGATCATATCCAGCAAAACTTGTTTCATTCTAAAACTGAGCATTCGTTGCTTTCTTTTACTACCTAAACCTCTTATATTCCAAGATATAAACTTCATGGTTAAATATTTGTAAAGGAGTAGCTGGTTAGGTCTTTCATCTTACCCGAATCTATCATCAGCTTTCCACATTCCATCAGGAGCTCCTTCTGCTCTTTTCTGCCCCTCTTCTTTCCTGCATTTCTAGTTGCTAATCTTGGAGTTGATTTCATTGTTTTCACACCTCTGCACTCTTGCTTATCGATGGTTTTTCCTTTGTCTGACCCCCTTTCCTGAGTTTTCCATAAAAACAACTGCTGTATTCTATAACATTCTTCATGAGGTAATGAATCTAACCCCACCGTGGTTCCCTGCTTCAAGAAACCTTCCAGATCTAGGTAATATTTATCTAGAATTTCCTAAAGTTCATGATCCTCTAGATCTGTTTCACTCTGGGTCATTTCCTGATCCATCTCTAGCTCTAGTTCATTCATTATGGTTTCTCTCTTATTAACAGTGTTTTGTGTTGGGTTGCAATTTTCCTCTTTCTCCTTTACATTAGGGCCTTCCTCCATAGATTGGTCTTCATTTGGCATTTCTTCGATCTCTTCCAGTGCTTGGAACTTATTCAGACTGATCTTTTGCCCCTCATTTTGTTGTAGCTTTGGTCCTTTTTTACCTCCTTTTCCCCTGCTTGTCACTTTTTGAAAGCTTTCGGTATCCTTCATTGTATTCAATTTGCTTTCGTTTTCTACTTTACTGAGAGGGCAGTCTCTGATTAAGTGTCCATGTTCATGGCATTTCCGACATCTGAATGGAATATGCTCATAGTCCACTACTTGTACCCTTCCTCGTCAAAAACTTCTAGGATGACTTCATCCAGAAGAGCTCTTGATAGATCCATTTCTACACAAATCCTTACATAAGAAGTATATTTTCCCCTTCTCGTGGCTTCCGAAGCTTTGACAAAATGACCTAGTTTGTTGCTTATGGCCGCAAGAGATTCATTTTTCCAGTAATCCAAAGGTAGAGAATAGATCCTCACCGAGACCGGCACCAAAGTGAAAGTTTCCCGCTCTAGAACAAAGTTCATCCTCCAAGGCTGCATGTAGAGGCCTGCTGCTGCAAATAAGTAGGGTCCTCCTTCGAATATTCTATCTTTGTCTTCGATATTTGTAAACACCATGGTGAAAAATCCCTTTGACCCAAGATGGAGATCGATGCTACCTTTGGGTTTCCAGTGATGATTTATCCATGTCTGTAAAGCCTTTTCAATGGGCCATAATCCCATGAATTTACATATTATGGCATAGGTCCCCATATGTTCCCTGTGCTCTTGCAGCGCAGGATTATTTAACACTACTCTAGGAGTGATTTTCGTTTTGGGTCTACAAGGTCCCTTTTGTCTTTTTTCCCTTGTTCCCTAGTTTTTGTCTTCTTCCTCCTTGTCCTTTGTGCTACTAATTTCCTTGGACTTGGCCCCATCTGTCTCCTTATCATTATTTATGTTTTCTTCCTCCTTAGTTCCTCTGACATTACCTAGATGTTACTTGCCTATGCTGTTCACTGCATCTTTGTAGGAGGGAGTGCAGCTCCCTCCTCTGTGACCCTCCATTAGGGTTAGACTCAGAAACTCTCAGAAACCCTGCTCAACTTTCATTTCGTCGCCAATGCCTAGTTTCAACTCTTTCGCCGCCGACCCTCTATTACTTTCTTTTCACTATGTCTAGGTGATAGATATTATTTCCTTAGCACATTGGCAGAAGAGGACACCTTGGTATATCCCCTCCTTCTGATTTCAATCCCTCTTTGACCCACCATACATGAGCTCAGGTAGCCATGGAACATTTCAACGACACAATCTTTGAAGTTATTCAAAGGGTCATGCTGACGGTGCTAGACCTGACAACATTAAGGGGATATCCCCGGTATAAAGTCCCAACTAGACCTCACACCATTTGGTGTAGGAGTCCCATCCGGTATGACGGCTCGGTTGCCATTATCTTAAAGGTTTGCCTTAGCTCTTTCTTGTTAGCAGATGAAGTGGTCTGCTTTGTCATTGAACATCGAGGTTCACGTGCCTGATGAGTTCTTAGTGTTACTTATGTCAAGGTTCTTTCATTGTAGAGGGAGAGGGTGGAAGTAAGTCTCAAGTTGAAAGGGAATAGTCTCATCTTTGTCACAGACACACAACACAACAAGACATGCGTAGCTTCCAGGAGAGTAGTCCACACGGATGCAGCAATCACAGACACACATTGAATGGATAGCACTACAACACCCAAAAGAATAGTCCACACAAGTGTGATAGTCATTCTAACAAGTTTATGAGAATGGTTTTGTCAAGTGTCTGATGGGATAGCCCACACGGGTGAGACAAAATTAACAACTTATACAACACATTTTCGTTAGCATATGTATTAAAACAACTGAAATAGTTCAATTGTCTTAATATAGGTTAAATCAACATGCATTACAAGTGTCTAAAGAGTAGTCTTACAAACAAATACAAAACATGTGTGAAAATGTGTTGGCCTGTTATCAGGGTTCTGAATTAAGTGAAAGTTCCAAGACACATCGGTACACCATTACATCACTAACCTTGATAGCGGGGCATTGGAGCCACTGCTCGCTCCTCGGACAAAAGACTATAGACTCTCAAGGCTATGTGGGAGGAGCGAAGGTGAAAAGTCCTTTGCATGTACAAATGAGGGGTATTTATGGCCAAGGGTAAAACTGAACCTTGTGATTGTTCGACTTCCCTCATGACTGCTTGACATACGCGACTCTTCAACTTTACATGATTATTCATATTTACATGTGGGTCTCTTGGACTTCCATGTTACATTACATTGATTACAATCGTATGGCCCACAGTAGTGATGTGGCCAAGATGACTCATGACATGACTCGACACGACAGGGTTGGTAAGATCATGCTAGTGGTGGTGTGCATGTCGAGCTGCAGTGCTGCTGAGTGATGGATGTGCTTTTGGTGTATCATAGCTTCACCTCCGCATGGCAAGGTGTGCAGAGTCTTCGATGGTCTTGGTGTTCACTTGGTTTTGCATGTGTATGTCTCTCCTCCACTTGTACTTGGAATGCTCCATGTGTTCATATGTTCACAAACAAGTCTCCTTCCATGCACTCCTTATTCATCCCATTCGTCGTCGCGCCTCAATATTAAAATGACCTCGTGTGAAGGCAAACTCCTTCGTGTAGAATATTTTCCAATTTAGATTGAGCTTATGTGAGCATGGCACATTCGATCCATCTACAAATAGAAAGACAATGAATCACATAGCCATCAAATTTGACACCTATGAGAATGAATTAGGTTTGGATCTGGATGACAACAATTACAATGGCTGAAATGAAACCCTCCAAATAAACATTGCCTATGAAGACCAACCAATTCTTAAGAGATTCAAGGTATTTTAGACTGAAATTTTTGCTCAGAGATCTTTCCTGAGTCGTCTCTCACTATAGGCTTTGTTGGAGCACAAAGATCCAAGAGAGAATCGAGTAGGGGCCCAATGATTGGCCTTCTTTTCGGTTTGATTGTCGCTGGAGTGGCTACAAACGGTCATGGGTGAAATGAAACGCACATGAGAATGGCGGAAGCGTTGAATGGTCACTAGCGGTGCACTGAAATCAAACAGTTGCTCATCCATGATTGCTACACGACGGTCATGGGTGGAATTAAATGCACAAATACCTACCGATTCAAATATATTACATTCAAAATATAACATATAACATTTTTTGCAGTTCGATTCATGCTCCCTTGCAGCAGAACCATAGATATGCTTCTGAGACGAAGCATATTCCAGGCATATTCGCTCCATATTTAATCTGGATCGTCCAAATTTTTTTATTAAAAAAATTCAACATCGGCTCTTTCACCCAAGTTGAATAGGGAGCTTTCGACTAATATTAAAGAGTGTAAATTAAAAAGTGTATTATAACTTAAAAATTATATAATTAGTTCTTAATTATAATGGTTAAAAGAATATATATTCAATATAATTTTTTTTAAATATTATATAAAATAATTAAAACATATTTATATATTATTTTTTTATTTTTTTATATGCTCATTTTATATATATGGTATTTAATCTTTAATAAGATATTTAAAAAAGTAAAATGAATAGTTAAATTTAATATGGCTAAAATTTCTTTCTTAAAAAAAATCCAGCACAACCATATAATTTAAACAATTGGTAAGCATTAATAGCTAGTAAAACACTTATTTCATGATACACCTCACATTACCATGTATGACACATTTTTATATGACAATTTTTTAAGTAATCAATTTAATTAAAAGGGTAGAAGGAGCATTACTACTTTGAGATAAATCTCAACGTTTGATTTAGCACTACTACTAATATTAGTGGCTTTATAAATTAATTGGCTTGTAAATGTCTACAGGTGTCAATCCATGATAAACATCAAAACACTTACCCCATGATACCTCTCACATTGCCCAGATTAAAAAATCATAAAAAGTAACTACATTATAACTTTATTTTTAAATTATTATTATTAATGTTAATTATAAAAATAATTAATATGAGGTAAAAAATATTCCTAACCATGGATATTCACCCCCACTATACTATGGAAATTCTTAACTTGTAAATAGATTTTGTTACAATACCATGGGCCAATACCATGGCTTATCAATACCGTATGCCCAATATGACATGTGTTTATGTGACATTTTCTTTAATTAATCAATTTGATAATGACATTTTCTTTGAAGAAATAATTTGAGATAAATTCATTAAAAGAGCATAACTAACTTTGAGATAAATGTTAACCCCTGTTATGTGAATATTACTATGAATAATCCCTCAGGTTCCTTGGAGATTAAATCTCTACCATCTACCTAACAATCATTGATAATCAAATTAAAATTTTGGAAGGCCTATTCTAAAATAGACATGTCTATCATCATAAATATTTAAAAAAAATTGTGGAGGTTAAATCCCTACTATCCCTATATATATATGACCTAGGCTCATCCTAATAATTATTGATTTATTTTTTTTAATGAGGATGAGCCTAGGCAGGGGCTAGCCCCAATGTTGGATGGAAGAATGACACTATCTTGAGGATTGGAGTTATCTCAGGTGGTTGGGGTGGATGGTTGTTATCTTCCCGATTATGATACCTTAATAAACATTGTTGTTATTTTTTTC
>APFE030726488.1:598-29849 GCA_000404065.3 Pinus taeda | reverse complement strand
TGTATTGTAACATTGAAAGGAATATAATGAAAAATCAAGCTGGTAGTCCCGGTTTTGGGATCCAGTGGGAAATCTCTGTGTATACGTGTTTTATGTGTTATGCTCTCGCATTTTTACTTTTCCTGTGATTTAGTATTCGTATGTAGGTAATTTCTGTACGGGGTTAAAACCTACATAAATTTCCCATAAAGGGTGTTCAAGGGAGGCAAATTTCCCCGGCTTAGGATGAGCATCAAGAGCATCCTACTCCACAATATGGAATTCATGTGAAAATGCTTAAGAAAATCTATAGTGCTTCTACGTTTGATTGTGCAAAGTGTGGGCATTGTACACACGGCTTAGATCTAGACCTATAAAGGAACTTCGAAACTCATAATGGAAACTAATGGAAAACAACAAATAATAATGCAAAGGGGTGGTTGGATAAGGCAAAGCTTGTAAGCCTCATTGATATTTGCATGCATATAACTAGCCAACCATGGACTAGAGGAAATAAGGACAGTGTTGTTCGTATGGAAAGGTCTCCCATGGAATTATTGAGGAATATGGGATTGGAAATATTCCTTGGTAGAAACCTCTTCAAGTGGAGAAACCCAACTACTTGAACAACTCACAACAATCTCAAGAATTGCAAGTTTTGTTTGATTGTTATCTCAATTTAGAATTATGTTTCAATTCTAGTAATCCTCTTCATTGCTTTGAATTCATATTTAGGCTTTGTGTGCTTCTGGTTTTTTGTCACGTCCTTGGGACTAATCATTTTGGGGGGTTGGGTCCTCTCTTCAAGGTGAAGTCCCTTCTCTCCCCTACTCACTCTTCCTAAGAGATGTCTCTCCTTTTATGTTCTCTCTCACACTTCTCTAGTTACATCACTTAGTGATTTGGTCCTCTTGCACTTTGATTTTCTTTTCTCACCCCTGCACCTAATTTAATTCACTCACACTAGTTTTATACGCTCTCCCTTTCCCCTTAGATTAGTCTAGTCACTCCATTTAAAAGGTTCCTCCCTTGTCTCTCTTAAGAAAGCCCATAGCTTGGTTTCCTCCCTCAATTACTTTCCTTTCACTATGGCTAGGTGATAGCTATTATTTCCTTAGCACAGTGGCAGAAGAGGACACGTTGGTCTCTCCCCTCATTTTGATTTCAATCCCTCTCTGACCCACCATACGTGATCTCAGGTAGCCATGGAACATTTCAATGACACAATCTTTGAAGTTATTCAGAGGCCCATGTTGATGGTGCTAGACCCAACAACATTAAGGGGATATCCTTGGTATGAAGTCGCAACTAGACCTCTCACCATTTACTGTAGGAGTCCCATCTGGTATGACGGCCTGGTTGCCATTGTCTTAAAGGTTTACCTTAGCTCTTGCTTGTCAGCACATGAGAGTGGTCTTCTTTGTCTTCGAACATCAAGGTTTGCGTGTCTAGTGAGTTATTAGTGTTACTTGTGTCAAGCTTCTTTCATCGCAGAGGGAGAGGGTGGAAGTGAGTCTCAAGTCGAAAGGGAATAATCCCAACTTTGTCAGAGACACACAACACAACATGATATGCGCATATTCCAGTGGATTAGTCTACACGGATGCGGCATTCACAAACACACATTGAATAGATAGCACATACAATACCCAAAAGAATAGTCCACACGAGTGTGACAATCGTTATAACAAGTTTATGAGAATAGTTTTGTCATGTGTCCGGCGGGATAGCCCACACGGGTGAGACAACATCAACAACTTATACAACACATTTTCGTTAGCATATGTATTAGAACAACCGGAATAGTTCAATTGTCTCAATATAGGTTAAATCAACATGCATTACAAGTGTCCAAAGAATAGTCATACAAACAAATACAAAACATGTGTGAAAACGTGTCAGCCTATTATCAGGCTTATGAATTAAGAAAAAGTTCCAAGACACATTGGTACACCATTACGTCACTAATCTCGATAGTGGGGCTTTGCAACCACTGGTCGCTCCTCAAATAAAAGACTACAGACTCTCAAGGCTATGTGGGGGAAGCCAAGGTGAAAAGTCCTTTGCATGTACAAATGAAGGGTATTTATAGCCAAGGGTAGAACTGGCCCTTGTGACTGTTCAGCTTCCCTCATGATTGCTTGACTTACATGACTCTTCATATTGACATGTGGGTCTCTTGGACTTCCACGTTACATTACATTAATTACAACCATATGGCCCATAGTAGTGATGTGGCTGAGATGACTCATGACATGACTTGTCACGACAGGGTTGGTATGATCATGCTAGTGGTGGTGTGCATGTCGAGCTGTAGTGTTGTTGAGTGATGGATGTGCTTGTGGTGTATCATAGCTTCACCTTCGCATGGCAAGGTGTACAGAGTCTTTGATGGTCTTGGTTTTCACTTGGTGTTGCACGTGCATGTCTCTCCTTCGCTTGTACCTGGCATGCTCCATGTGTTCATCTGTTCACGAACAAGTCTCCTTCCATGTGCTCCTTATTCATCCCATTCGTCATCGTGCCATGTCTAATCCATGTGCTCCTTATTCATCTCCTAGTCTACCATGATGCATAGTTTTTCGCTTTTGGATGCAGGTGGCTGGGTGAGAGGACAAGGCTCTGAAATAGAGCAAATCACATTTCAAGTCAGGATGTGGGCTCCAGGCACTGTCCATGAAAATTGCGTAGAGGTCACTAGGAGGCTAAGATGAGAAATCCGGATCGGTAGTGAGTGTTTATGGGATCTAGCTCAGCTAGAGGGCAGATCTACACAATATTTATAGGGAGATAGTGCAAGCAGTAGGTGAAGACTGTCAGTGAAAACTGCGCAATTTCTCTGGGGAAGCTAGCAGCAGGCTGCTGGAAAAAGCTGTGCAAAGTTGGGAGGATGGCTTATAAGACATCCCCTCCACAGTTTCTAGCCTAAGCGGGATGTTGTGCAACTAGGAGAAAACCCATGAAAGTTGCGCAGTTTTCAGGAGGAGTAGTAGGGCGACTGACAAGGTGACTGGCTGTGAAAACTGCGCAATTTTTTAGGGCACTGTAGTGACAGGATGTGGGTGTTTGTCCTTCATGTCTGCGAGTTTCTTCAGTCAACAGAAGTGGGCATGCTTGGCAGCTTCTGTGCAATTTTTTGGAGGAGTGAGGCCCAGGGTCGATGCCCAATCAAACTCTCCGTTTGACTAGCTGGAGGCTTAATGGTTTTTCTTGTGGGCAACAAAGATTGAGATGGCTTGTTGAGAAACTTCTACATTGTTTTGTGTGATATTCACTCGGGTCAATTCCAGTATTACGCAGTGCAGCCTACCTGGGAGGCAGCCCCAAGCTCTGCACAATCCTGGGCAGTAGTACATGTTCATTGAGGGTTGAAACTGCGTAGTGCAGCTCAGCGGAGGTCCGGTTGTTGGTGTTGGTCTGGTCAACATAGCTTTAGCAAAACTAACTAAATGTGTGAACAAGTGACTTCATACATGCATGACCTTGCAAACACACACTCAACCTGACTTGAAAACAAGACAACTCGAACAATCAAGACAACATGCACTCAGTGTGACTGACTAACGGTGCAAGTGACAAGTGTGACACTTGTGATGGGTCTTTGAACAACCACGACGACATTTGCACGACATTGCATACAATTCCATGTGTGAGTGTGACAGATGTTTACATAATGAATACAACTTGTACACACGAAGTTAGACTTTGTGTATCGCTGGAACATGGTTGCAAGCATGACATTGTGACCAATAGGCTAAAAGATGTCCAGTGAATGACCAAGCGAGGAGGGTGTAAAGAATCAACACAAGCTCACGGGATGAGCCTGAGTGTTTGCAAACATCAAGGAAAAACCCAAGGAAGGCTTTGAAATTGGATATAGGCCAAAATTTTGGAGGGTGTTGCAGCCGCTATAACACTTGGCGACACACTAGTTGAATTCCAGCTTCTCTGTTTTGGTCCATTGACAACACAGGGCCTTGGTCTTTCAGGGAGTATTGAACCATTGTGCGGGTTACTTCGGCTTCCCCACTTACCCCATGGACAGACATGGTTCACCTTTCACGAACTCAGTCAAACACAACAACAAGTTTCATCTTGATCACAATGTTTCAAAATAGGGAAGGGTAATTTTTCTTGCGAGTTAAAAAGATTCAGAGTATAAGTTTTCATCTCTGATGTTGCTTCGCTGCTAGTAGGCTTGGATAGTGCCCCGACGAAGTCACGTAGGAACACACACATTGCTCCACTACCAGCGAGTCTGGTCAGTACCCCGGTGGAGTTGCATGCTTCACCTCTCTGCGCATGAATCCTTTCTCTTATTTTGCCTTTGTAATTTTTTTTAAGAGGATTGTGCATAGGCACTTATTATTTTTGGGGAAGAAGAGGGATCCCAACTTATTGAGAGAAGAAGAGGCTATTCCTCCAGAGAATCATGTAAGACCTTTGACATAGGTTTTCTCATTTATATTTCCCCTTCTCCATTTCTACTAGTTGGATGAGCTTGAACACATAGAGTAGAAGGTTGAATATAAGCATGGGGTTTCCGAGTGTGGACACAAGGTCATGGTTGGACCCAAGCTCCCCTTGCAGACGACTTGTATTTTCCATCAAGACTTCATCAGTCGAAGGTTGTAAGAAAGAACAGAGAAGACAGACACAGGTCTGGCTAAGTGCTGCAGTGTCACAAGACTCTTTAGATCTCAGCCACATACTCATTCAAAATCCAAAACTTAGTAGAGGGAAAAACTTATTGACAAAACCAAAAATAACATGATACTAAGTGAACAAAAAAAAATGAAACAAAAATAGTAAGCAAAGCAAAAAAAATAGCAAGCTGTAAATAGACTATGTACATGGCGCGGGGCGTAGCCCTGACTTACTGAAAATAATGTTTGAGATATTGGCCATTGACAGGAAGGTTGTCAATCCTCCCATAAAGTGATTGCAAACGGTATGTGTGCGGGCCAAGCTTCTCATGGATAGTGCATGAACTAATCCACAGGGACTGGAACTTCGTATATTTTCCTTTGTCTTCATGGGGTTTGTCCCATTTCAGGACTAAGTCACCAACATCAATGTTAGCATTCCTTGCAAACTTCTTCGCAAACCATCTCTTGATACGGTTCTAGTGGAGTGTAAATTTTTCTTTTGCTTTCATCCTTTCTTTCTGCAACTTGTGAAGTGTATCCATCCTATGCTGAACTAGCAGACAAGGCTTTCCTTGGGATTCTTGAGACAATTGGAGTGCAGGCAAGCATATTTTTGGTGGTAGTATAGCTTCTTTCCCATAAACCAAGAAGTATGGTGAAGTGTTTAGAGAGGGTTTGGGTGTTACATTGTCAGCCCATATGGCATTCGTCAAGGCAGAGTGCCAGTTACGCCGCTCAGAGTAAATGGTCTTCTTGATTATGTGGATAATGTTTTTATTTGTGGTTTCTGCGAGACCATTTCCTTGCGGGTAGTAGTTAGATGAGTGTTTCAGCACAATACCATATTGCAATGAAAAATCATAAAGCTTCAAATATGAAAGTTAAGTTGCATTGTCAAACACAAGTGATATCGAAATGCCAAATCGTGAGATGATGTTATGTTGGAGGAAGCTGATGACTTCCTGGTCATTCACTTGCTTAAGAAAAACTACTTTTGTCCACCACGTGAAGTAATAAGTAGCTGCCGAAATGTAGTGGTGTTGTTTTAATGAATGTGGGAAAATTTCCCCAATGATGTCCATGTCCCATGGTTGGAATGGTTAAGTCACTACAACAGGATGCAGCGGGGCTGCTAACCTTCATGTTTTTTCGGTGCATCGCTAATAGACTGGGCACTTGTGGGTGTAAGCATGTGCATCCTTGAATAATGTGTGCAAGTAGAAACTGGCTTGCATGAATTTGTGCGTAGTGGTATTTCCTACAAAGTGGCCCTCGGTTGGTCTGTCATGTAGGTCATGCAAGACCTTCTCTGAATCATGTGTGTCCATGCAGCTGAGCAAGATTTTGTTAATGTGCTTTCTATAAAGCACCCAGTGCACCAAATGATAGGATAAATATTTGAGGGGCAGTTCCATCTTCTATCTCATGGAGAAGTGAGAGGGTATGGTGCCATGCTCAAGGTACTATCATATCTTCGTACCAAGAGTTTCTGCATGCAGTGGGTGGTGCTCGCTCTACATCATACATCTCGATTTCTTGCTCCCAACTAGCGAGCTCTTCTTCTTCCTCCTATGCATGGATTGCCTCAGCTGCGAGTCTGTAGAGACCATGACCCTTGATAGTGTGAACTAGCTTGATTTCAAGATCATACTCTTGCAAGCCTATCATCCAGTTCACATGTCATTCACCCAGCTCTTGTTGTACGAGCAGTGAGCGGACTACTAGGTGAGGCACACAAACTATGCAATGGTTCTTCAATAAGTAGGGTCTAAAGTGTTTCACCACCTTGTATACTGCATATTCTTGTTTTTCAATGATGGGGTAGTTGAGTTCGGGTCCCTTCATGCTTGCGCTTATGAAGGAGATGGAACGTTCGTAGTTCAACTCATCATTATCAATGAATACTGCAGCAAGCGAGTTGTTGGAGGCGAAGGTGCATAACAAGAAATCTTTGTTGAAATATGGGTTGTAAAGTGTAGGTGCTTCTGCTATAGCTTGCTTGATACGGGTGAACGTGTTATTTTCCCTCTTGCCCTAGTTGTAGACTGCATCCTTCTTGAACATGTCTTGCATTGGTTTCACTATCTGTGCATAGTCTTTGGAAGCTTATCTTTCACAAGAAGGATTACATTGATTTCTTGTTGGTTGGGTGAGGGATCTGTGTATTGGTCCAGATCCACCTTGATCCCGCTTTTGGCAATGATGTGCTTGTTAGCTCTTCTATGTAATTCTGATTTTCTAAGGTCAGAAAGGATCATGGTTTGTTGGTTGTGTCCGAAGGGGGCTCGCAATGGTCAATTTTCTCTTTCCTCCTTCACCCTGCTCACCTCTGAACTCTCCTTATTCCCTAAATAAGCCTTTCCTAAACCTGACAAAGCACCGTTTGGCCTCAGCCCCAAGCGCCGAAGCCCAAACCCACCATATAACCTCACCCATATGACCTCGCGCGCTCATAAACCCCTCGTTGAATCCTTGCCATTGATCAATCCTCGCTAATCCAACGGCTCTCATCGTGCTCGATAAAGTAACCCGCTTGATCATTTCTCACAGTCAGATCATCTCTGCAAAGATCCGACAGCGTTCGCTATCATCGCACCAGCAATTTGATCGAACGTTAGCACGCAATGAGAGCGGTTCTTCTCTCTCATTCGCCGCTACGTGTCCATCGCTGAATGGAATCATGAGACCCCGTCCTTTTACCGCTTGATGCCCAAAAGCGGTGCGATGAATAACTTTACTACCCGAAAAAACCACTCCCGCCCGTCAAACGACCATGTAGCTTCGTAGCCTGATTACCATCTGATCTGTCCGTCGAAGATCTAACAACACAATTTCACCCCACTCTCACCTTGGCTAATAGCCTCCGCCGAGCCATCTCTACCGTCCATTTCCTCGATCCGACGACCATTTTCCCACTCGTCCAAACCATCCACTCGCCCATGCACTCAATGTCCTTGATCATTCCACTTGCCCAAAGAAGGAGATGACTAGCTTGCTAGTACTAATCATAGTCAGCCTCCAACAACCATCTTTAACAGACAACATGGCCAGGGAAGAAAAGGACAGGCACGACCCTATAACTAAATTTATCAGTTATGGAACCCCACTGGTACGAGAACTCAAAACTGCCTAAGAGGATAGCACAACACCTGAACAAATCAGATTCACTCACTGAAGCAAGAAAACATGTTCAGAGACTCCATCTAGCAGTAAAATGCAGTTGGTGGTCAATTATGACCCCTCCATACCTATATGGATAAGTGCCCTTGTAATGTAAATCTATAAATACCTAGAAGCAAGATGTCATCAAGGTTGGCATTTGATGTAAGGGTTCAAATTCTGGAGACTGTAAACATTTTGTCACTTGCAGCGTCTCGTCTTCATTTTCAGGGAAGACAAGCTTCTTTTTCTGTTAATTTCTCACTTTCCATTTTCCTCTGTTCTAAGTTTGTGCCTGATATGCTATGTTCTTGATCTTTTGAGGTTTAGCACTAGATAACTGTCATCTTATCTCTGTCTTAAATGGTTGAATGCATCACTGAATAGGTCACTCAGGTTTCTTTCTATCTAATGCAAGAGAGCTGTCATCCTGTCTATGCATTAGTAAATTAGATTCGCAGGCTTCTTTACTAGTTGCAGTCGGCCATCACATGGTCTTGTGCACCTGCTGGTGTGGTTAGTATTCTCCATATTCACCTAATACCTCAAACTGTGAGCATTGGTGGTCTAAAGCCTTGTAGTTAGGGGTGTTCATGCTTGTCTGGAGTGAAACAAAGTAGAAGTGGTTATCTGGCTTGAACCAAACTATCGTTCCTTCCATTAAACCTACAACAATAGTTGAAATTATATGTTACCAGGCATCTCCGAGCTACAACCTAGGAGAGTTTCTTAGAATCCTAACATAATTGGTGCCATTGTTGGGGATAGGAGACTGAAGCTCAGCTTCCCTGGGAGAATGACACAGATCTATCTTTAATGATAGACAAAGTCTGGACACATTTCTGGTTGTAATCATCTATCTGGCGACTCTACTAGAGGACCAACCTTTTGGCGACTCCACATCACAGTTCTGGCTCAGTTTGTGAGACATACTTAGATAAATCCTTAGAAATCACCAGTTGACCCAGTGCTTGACCCTGAGAAGATTGTCAAGCAAAGCAACATCTCACAGAAAGGAGCATCAGGATTAGGTAAGCCTAAAAAATCTCATGTATCTCTGCAAGAAAGGCTTATAGCTGAGCATGCACATATTGAAAATATAGAGCCTAGCACTATCAGTGAAGAAATACTATCAGAGATCCATAAAGCTCCTTGTACAATAAGTTCTCCTTTGGATCTCAGTCCAAAGAAAACCTCCCCTATAGTCCATCAGTTTCCTTCAGCGCTGTCATTCATTTCTCAGCTCCCCACCTTCCAAACTACCAGTACTCTTCCATCTACCCCAGTCATGGTAGGCCCACAAGTACCTACCAAAATGGAAAGAATCATAGTTGCTAGGTATGGACCCTTGGTCTTACCTATTCCTTCGAATTCCATGCCTGCAAGAGAGTATTAGAAATACATGCCTAAGTTCACTGGTACAGAGGGAGTAACAGCTGAAGAACACCTTCAGTCTATTTATAGTTATGCTGATAACCTAGATATTAGTGAACATGATGTGTGGATGAGAGTCTTTGTCTAAAGCCTTGATGGAGAGGCAAGAAAGTGGTTTAGAGAGCTGACCCCTAGGTCCATAGCAGACATTGAAGCATTAGATGATTTGCTTTTAAAGCATTGGGGAGATAAGAAATACCTGCTATATTACCACACTGAGTTTGGAAACCTCAAGAGGGAAAATGGGGAGTTATTGTCTGATTTCAATAAAAGATTCAATCATATGTATGGCAAGATACCAGCTGAAGTGAAGCCTACCCCCACCTCTGCTAAACTCACCCATGCTGATGCTTTCAATTCTAATTTCTACCTACTATTAACAGAAAGAAGATGTGCCACTCTAGCTGAGATGCAAGATGCAACCTTAGAGGTGGAATCCAATATCATCGCTGCAAAAAAACTCAAAGGTCATGCTGATAGAAGTAGGTAGAGAGGTGAGGCTTCTTATTCCTCTGCTTCATCTTTAGAGCCTAAAATAGATAAAATGACTAAAATGATAGAGTCACTGGCTGCTAAAATATCCAAACTGAAGGTTGGGCAGAGTGCTGGGAAGGCAAGGCTGCCTAATACATTTGCACCTAGAAATCCAAATCCATTCAAAAGAGAAAATGAACAAATGCAGATCATTCAGAGTGGAAAAGAGGCCAGTGAAGAACAAAGGGTTAAGACTCCTTTCTAGAACGTAGTCATGGAGGAGGAACCGCTTGATGAGGAGGATGAGATTCACTGCATGGAAGACAAGGGCAGTGCTGCCTTTTTGACATTAGCTGCTTATGAGGAGTAATTACTCAAGGACTAGACCAGTCAAGAGTGGGATAGAGAAGCTGTCCTACGAACAGAAGACCAACAAAGATATAATCTGAGGTCAAGAACAAGTAATGTCAAAGAGAATCCTGCTTAAAGAGTTGATGTCCCCACAGAGCAGCAAATCAACAAATAGAAAAGACCAGCCTCAAAGCACCATCCCAAGAGGTAAGAGGCCCTGACAAGTCCCCTTCCCCTTTCAGTTTTGAATTAGAAGTCCAGAAGCTAAAAATATTTGTATCCCTGATAGAAATTGCAAACAGTGAGGTCTTTAGGAAGCCCATCCTTGATGCCCTTGTTGTGCATAGCCCAATGACCGAGCCTGCTGATGAAAATTCTCCATCATTTTATGTCTCCTTGACCATCCATGACAAAATCCTCCATAACTACCTGTTGGAGACAGGTGCTAGCCATAATCTGATGCCCAAAGCTGTCATGGAAGAGTTAGGCCTTGATATCACTAGACCATATCATGATTTGTTTTCCTTTGATTCAAGGAAGGTGAAATGTTTAGGTTTAATCAAAGACTTAGCTATCACCCTAACTCAGCTGCCCATGAAGAGCATGATGATGGATATTGTGGTAGTAGATATTCCCCCTAAGTTTGGCATGCTATTGTCCAGGGGGTGGATTAAGAGATTGGGTGGGCCATTACAAAATGACTTATCTTATGCCACTATCCCAGTTTTTGGGGGAGAGAGAAGGAGACTGTACAGGGAAGCCCAGCTGGCCTATATCATTAGTGATGAGAAGAACCCCACTAATCATCCCATTTACGCTATGGACACCGATTTTCGAGCATGTATTCTCCAAATTGAAGAATCTCATAAGGCCTCGATGTAGATCAAAAAACAAGTATGCCAGGTCATGGAAGAGGAAGGGATGCAAGTTTGGGATATGTTCTTTAATGGAGCCTGTTCAAAAGAAACTGTAGGAGCAAGAGTGGTGCTGGTGTCTCCAAAGCAAGAAAGCACCCATCTATCTTTTAAGCTGACTTTTTAGGTCACCAACAATATAGCAGAGTATGAGGCTCTAATATTGGGCTTAAACGTTGCCAAAGATAGAGGGATCAGAGACATAAAGGTGTTTGGAGATGCTGATCTCGTCATTCAGCAAGTGAACAAAACGTTCCAAGCAAGGCACCCAAGGCTAAAAGCATATAGAGATGAGGTATGGAGACTCAAAGGCTCTTTTAATAGTTTTTGTATCTCATATATCCCTAGAGTAAAAAATTAGCTTGCTGATTCCCTTGCTATCTCCGCTAGCATGTTCATCCCTCCCATGCCCCCTAAATTGGTTTATAAAGTTCAGATAAAATATAGACCATCCTTTCCTGATAATGTCCAACATTGGAAGGAAGGTCTTTGAGGATGATGATGAAGTGAATAGGTTTCTGCAAGTCATTGATGAATTCTCTGAAATGCAAATTGATCAAGAGAATGAAGCTTTGGAAGAATGTCCCCAACCCCAGTTGAAGAAAAGAATTGGCCAAAACAGTATTGTACAGCTTCCTAGCAATCATATACCTAAAGGGCTAGTGCCTCTAGAAAAGTTGTTTGACCATAATGATGTGCCTCATAAGATTTCTCAAAAAGAAGATCAATCTGCAGTACATAAACATAACATAGGTAGTCCAGATTGTCCAAAGTATATAAATCTTCCCACCCAATTGTCTGCTACCCAAAGTTCTGAGTAATGTGCTTTAATGAAGCAGTTTGTTAATGTCTTTGCCTAGGAATACAGTGACCTCAAAACTTATGACAAAAAGATCATCCAACATAAGATCCCATTGGAGAAAGGCACCATTCCTTTCAAACAGAAGTTGAGACCCATCAATCCTTTGCTCCTTCCTCTGATTGAAAAAGAAACCAAGAAGTGGTTGGCTACCAAAATCATAGTCCCCCTGAGATATTCAAAGTGGGTAGCCAGCCTGGTAGTGGTGAGGAAGAAAAGTGGAGAAATCAGGTTGTGTGTTGATTTCAGGAACCCGAACAAATGCTCCAAAAAGGACAACTACCCCCTGCCCAAGATGGAGCATTTGCTACAAAAAGTCTCAGGAGCCAAGGTCATGTCTTTCCTGGATGGATTTTCAGGGTATAACCAAGTTGCTGTACATCCAGATGATCAAGAAAAGACTGCATTTACCACTCCTTGGGGAACTTTCATGTACTCTAATATTCCCTTCAGACTGATGAATGTTGGAGCCATCTTTCATAGAGCTATGGATATAACGTTTGCAGGAGAGAAGGATAAATTTGTCCTTGTTTACCTAGATGATATAACAATATACTCCAGCAGCCATCCAGATCATTTGCATCATTTGAAAAAAGTGTTTCTGAAGTGCAGAAAGTTTGGGATATCAGTGAATCCCAAAAAGTCACAATTTGCTTTGGAAGACGACAAACTTTTAGGACATATTGTTTTTGTTGTAGGTGTCAAAATTGACCTAGTAGGAGTGAAAGAAATACAGACCTTGTTTGTCCCGAGATTAAAAAATGACATCCAATCCTTTTCTAGGCAAAATAAATTTTGTAAGGAGGGTTATTCCTAATTTTGCAGAATTAGTAAAGCACATCACCTCCATGCTGAAAAAGGGGTCAGAAATTAGGTGGAATGATGGAGCAAGAAGATATTTTGAAGCCATCGAAAGAGCTATTATGGAAGCTCCCACTTTGATCAGCCCAGACTATAGCAAGGAGTTCCATATCTTTTCATTTGCCTTAGGTGATACCCTTGCAGTAGTCTTATTGCAGAAAGATGATGAGGGTTCAGAGCATCCAGTGGCATTTTTCAGCAAAACCTTAAGGGACGCCGAACTAAGGTATGATATCATCGAAAAAAGGCTTATTCTCTGATCAAATCCTTGAAAGCTTTCAGAATATACATTCTGCACTCCAAGGTAGTTGCATATGTGCCCTTTGCTTCAGTAAAGGATGTCCTAATGCAACGAGATGTCGATGTAAGAAGGGCTAACTAGATTGCAAGGCTTATTGAATTCAACATTGAATTGAAGCCCACCAAGCTTATCAGAGGTCAGGGCCTTGCCAAGATGATGGCCGAAGAAAATTGCAGGATGCTGGACATGAATTTAATAAGCACAAACTCAGATGACAAAAATACAGAGGAAGCAACAGTAGGACATGACTAGTTGTTGGCAGAAAATATAGCTTCTTGTGAATGGTATTCAATTTTTGCTGAAGCTAGAAGTTCCTCCAGGCCTTAGTTCAAGCCAATCTAGGGCTATTAAGTTCAGAGCAGCCAAGTAATGCATTCATGAAAACTTGCTATATTGGAGGGATCCATCTGGAATCCTTTAAAGATGTTTGGACAAAGAACAATCCATGGAGGTCATGCATCAGTTTCATTCCAGTTTCTATGGAGGACATCACTATTGGAAAACCACAGCCCACAAGATCCTAAGAGCTGGGTATTATTGGCCCACCTTGTTTTCTGATGTCTTTTCATTTGTAAAATCTTGTGATAGGTGCCAAAGTTTTGAAGGAAAATAGCAGTTGAAATCCTTGCCCTTGAAGCCAATTCATGCCAATGGCCCTTTTCAACGGTGGGGTTTGGATTTCATAGGGGAAATTAACCCACATTCCAGTGGCCAGCACAGATGGATCTTAGTAGCCACTGACTACTTCACCAAATGGATTGAGGCCATCCCTACTAGGAAAACTGATCACCAGGTTGTCATGAAGTTCTTGGCATAGAACATTTTCACCAGGTTTGGCTACACACACAAATTAGTTATAGACAATGCAGCAGCCTTCAGGGCAAAAGAGTTGGTGGACATGTATGACTCAATGGGCATTAAGCTAATGCATTCCACCTCATATTACCCTCAAGGTAGTGGTATGGAAGAATCATCCAATAAGAGCCTGATAAGGATAATCAAAAAGCTGCTGGAAGACAAGAAGAGGAAATGGGATTCCAAACTGAAATTTGCATTGTGGGCTGACAGGGTGACCACTAGGAAATCCACAGGGAATTCTCCGTTCAAGAAGGTATATGGCACTGAGGCTGTATTCCCAATTCAGTTAACCCTCCCAGTGGAAAAATTCTTGCAGGAATAGCAGGCTGAGGAAAATGACATGGAAAAGAGGATTAGTGACTTGGCAGAAGTGCATAAGATCAGGGATCAACTAATTGAAAAGTCTGCAGTGCATCAAAAGAGGATCAAAGAAGCTTTTGATAGAAAGGCAAATATGGACAATTTTCAAGTTGGAGACTTGGTCCTCAAATGGGATGCACTGAATTAAAAAAAGGGCAATCATGGGAAGTTCGATGCTCTGTGGACTGGACCTTTTGTCATCGCTCAGATCCAGGGGAACAACACTTTCATGTTGCAAAGTATGGAAGGAGAAACAATTTTTGATGGCCCAGTAAATGGGCGGTTTTTGAAAATTTATGTTAATTAAGGTCTTTTAGGCCTCAGCGTTGTAAATATGTTGTTTTTATAAGTTCTAGTGTAGGCTTAATTAGACTCCATGCCCAATGGAACATTAGGAAGTATTGCTGATCTTGTTTTGTATGAAGGCAGTGGCCTACGGTTCTTGAAACCTCACAGGAAGAATTTCATCCCCAGAAGGAGCCAGTGTTAGCTCTGCTATGAAATTCTGATTTTCTAAGGTCAGAAAGGATCATGGTCTGTTGGTTTTGTTTGAAGGGGGCTCGCAATGGTCAATTTTCTCTTTCCTCCACCCCGCTCACCTCTGAACTCTCCTTATTCCCTAAATAAGCCTTTTCGAAACTCGACAAAGCACCTTTTGGCCTCAGCCCCAAGCGCCGAAGCCCAAACCCACCATATAACCTCACCCATATGACCTCGCGCGCTCATAAACCCCTCGCAGAATCCCCGCCGTTGATTAATGCCTGCCAGTCCAACGGCTCTCATCGCACTTGATAAAGTAACCCGCTTGATCATTTCCCACCGTTAGATCATCTCAGCGAAGATTCGACGGCGTTCGGCTTCATCACGCCAACAATTTGATCGAACGTTAGCACGCGATGAGAGCGGTTTTTCTCTCTCATCCGCCGCTACGTGTCGATCACTAAATGCAATCACGCGACCCCATCCTTTTATCGCTTAATGCCCAAAAGCAGTGTGATGAATACTTTTATCGCCCGACAAAACCGATCCCGCCCGTCAAACAACCATGCAGCTTCGTAGCCTGATTACCGTCCGATCTATCCGCCGAAGATCTAACAACCCAAATTCACCCTGTTCTCACCTTGGCCAATAGCCTTCGTCGAGCCATCTCTGCCGTCCATTTCCTCGATCTGACGGCCATTCTTCTTGCTCGTCCAAACCATCCACTTGCCCATCCACTCCACATCCTTGAGCATTCCGCTTGTTTGAAGAAGGAGATGACCAGGTTGCCAGTACCAGTCACAGTCAGCCTCCAACAACCATCTTTAACAAACAGCATGGCCAGGGAAGAAAAGGACAAGCACGACCTTGTAACTAAATTTATCAGTTATGGAACCCCACTGGTACGAGAACTCCAAACTGCCTAAGAGGGCAACACAACACATGAACAAATCAGATTCACTCACTGAAGTAAGAAAACATGTTCAGAGACTCCATCAGGCAGTTAAATGCAGTTGGTGGTCAATTATGACCCTCCATACCTAAATGGCTAAGTGCCCTTGTAATGTAAATCTATAAATACCCAGAAGCAAGATGTAATCAGGGTTGGCATTTGATGTAAGGGTTCAACTTCTAGAGACTGCAGACATTTTGTCACTTGCAGCGTCTCGTCTTCATTTTCAGCTAAGACAAGCTTCTTTTGCTGTTAACTGCTCACTTTCCATTTTCTTCTATTCTAAGTCCGTGCCTGATATGCTATGTTCTTGATCTTTTGATGTTTAGCACTACATAACTGTCATCTTATCTCTATGTTAAATGGTTGAATGCATCACTAAATAGGTCACTCAGGTTTCTTTCTATCTGATGCAAGAGAGCTGTCATCCTGTCTGTGCATTAGTAGATTAGATTTATAGGCTTCTTTACTAGTTGCAGCCGGCCATCACATGGTCTTATGCATCTACTGGTGTGTTTAGTATTCTCCATATTCACCTAATACCTCAAACTATGAGCATTGGAGGTTTAAATCCTTGTAGTTTGGGGGTGTTCACGCCTATTTGGAGTGAAACAAAGTAGAAGTGGTTATCTGGCTTGAACCAAACCATCATTCCTTCCATTAAACCTGCAACAATAGTTGAAATTATATGTTACCAGACATCTCCGAGTTACAACCTAGGAGAGTTTCTTGGAATCCTAACAATGCCCAAGGAGGTTCCCCTCAGACACTGCAAATACGCTCTTTTTGGGATTCAAGGAAATCTCATATATTCGACATTGTTCAAATATTTTCTTCAGATGGCGTATGTGGTCTAATTGTTTTCTAGAAAACACAGTCACATCATTGAGGTACACCACTATGCTTTGTCCGATGAATCACGGAAGGCGATGTCCATGGCACGCTAAAAGGTTACGCCTACATTCACAAGCCCAAATTGCATTTGTTTGTACGTGAACGCACCCCTCTTGGTACGAAAGGTATTTTTGAGTCGATCAGGTTTCGCTGGCAGGGCCTGATTATATCCTAAAAACCTGTCAAGTAAGGAAAACATCTCTTCCCTAGATACTATCTGTAAAATATGCTCCATATATGGCAGGGGTAATTATCTCTATCCGAGGCGCGGTTCAAGTTTCGGAAATCAACGCACAAGTAGATCTCCCCGGACTTCTTACGTATAGGAACGAGGTTTGAAACCCATGTGGAATGATGAACACTACATATGATCCATGCATCCAACAGCTTGGTCAACTCTTTCTATATAAGGGTTTCAAGTGATGGATGGACTTTCCTTAGCTTCTACTGAAACGGATTGACCCTTTCTTTTATTGGAATGATATGTTGGATTATTCGTGTGTCATAGGTTTTCAGATCATCATGTGTCCACACGAACACATCCCGATATTGTTTGTACAAGTAGACAAAGGCTTGTCGCTTTTGCTGTGTGCAACATGATTCAAGATTGACAAACTTCAGATCTTGTTCTATTCCAAGTTTTATCTGTTCGTTCATCATGGTGGAGCTGTGGGTTTTGTAGTTCCTTGGCCCCTGAAAGTGGTTCTACAAGTCATAGATCTTTCTCAAAGATACCACACCCTTGGGGATGAGGTTTCCTTTCTTGTCATCATCCCCAACTTGCAGAGACTACTCGTGCTCATTTTTGTCAATCGCTGTGTCTTTGAAGACATCAACGTTGGCCATGAAATGCAATATTTGTTGATTATCGTAAAAAAAAACTTAGATTAGTTACGTTATCAAGGATAGAAAGCTTATACAAAATTTCAATAGTAAATCTATCTCTAAGTGGTGACATTCTAGAAGCTGTGTTTGCTAAAGCATTGGTAGCTGCATTACGTGTTCTTAGCACAACAGTGATATTAAATGCTTGGAAGTTAGAGATCAATCATTGTTTGGTCGATTTAATGTTCTTAAATTGCAAGCATAAATTATCGATTGGAGTTGGTAAACTTATGAAGTGTAGGTGCACTATATATGCTAGAAGCCTATTCTTTCATTTAGTAAGATGATGGTTATGTTTGCTTTGAGATTTTTGTTGTTATCTAGATTTTCATTAGAGTTAAACTTCTACAAATTAATATTTGAAAGTTAAACTATTGTTAGATCAATCTATTAAATCGTATGTAATTGATTATCATCTAAAAATGTCTTATGTTATTTGTCCTAAATTTATTAATCTATATAAACACTTTGTTGCTATGAAAACAAAGTATTAAAATCCAAAAGCTTGTTCTATGAAATATATCCAATTCTGAGTTCAAAAAAAATGAAGGAAGTTTCTAATTATAAATTGTAGAATGATCTAAATTCTAACTCTAAAAATCATAAAGAGACTGAATGTAATGAATCGAAAAGCATTGAAAGACTAGACTATGTGAAAGAATGTAACTATAAATGAAATGCGAAATAATAACGAGATAACCGAGTTTATACGAAATAATGGAAAGAACAAAGTAATTTAAACTAGAATGCAGTGATAATTGAAAGCATTTGAATGAAAGTAATTAGAAAGAAATATAAAAATAAGAATAAACTAAAACCTTAACTATTTGCAAGGGCCCTCCGCATCCAGTAGGTATGATTCGAAATCACATACGCATCAAATCAACACATTAACTTCAAATTAATGCAAAAGAGAAGATCTGCTTAAAACAATTTCTTCAACAATTAACTTAATACTTCCTCCCTGTTATCATTTACAGACAATACATATTTATATAAAATGTGTGCTCAATCTATTGAGAATTTCATGCCTACATATCTGATGTTTAATCCTAATTCAAATATGAAACTTTAAACAAAAAAAGCGTTCTTCCTCGATTTTCTATTTGGAAAGAAAATCGAGAAAACGTGTTGTGCTTAGACTCCTTACTACGTGTTGACCTGTATCTTTGACCCTGCTACTGTGCGATCCTTTTGATGACCTAGCTCAAGCGAATAGGAGGAGATCCATGAGGGGATCGATCCTCAACTTCCCATATGCTTAGTTGTTTCATTAGTGCACCAAAACCCCGTGAACCATGGAGGTAGCTGCAGATTTATGAAATGGTTGCATAATTGTGTTAATTCCATAGCTAATGCACTCTTTAATATAAAAATAAGGAACATTAATGCATATGAGAAATAATACATGTAAGATTTATTACCTTATCAAAATCTATGATTTACTGCCTTTATTGAGTTGATAGTGATGATGAAAAAGAGGAAAATGGTGGAAAAAAAGGGTGTTGAAAAAAAACAGTGATGGGAATATTTGTATATCCTCATACAAACTACAAAATTGATATCTTGAACTAGTGCATTTGCTTGGATACTTCTGCCAGTACATCTAACTTCATCTTTTTCACTTTCTTTCCAGTAATTTCCATCCTTGGTTTCCTCATGAGAATCTTGTATTTCAAGTTTATAACATGTTTATGTAAAGCCTTGTTTTTCTTCTTCAATTTTCTTGTTCTTGTTAAACCACATACTTAGATTTAAGAGGAGATTATCACTCTTAGCTATTTGAATTTCATTCTATGCTTTCAAGGCTTGATTTTCATTTTTGATATACCTATTTAATGTCTCCAATTCGAAAATTTCTTGTTTCAATATATTGACTACTAGAGGTTCTTGTGGCTCATTAAACTGATTTTCGTCTTCCTCTTGAATTGGAATTGATGTTCTTGTTGCGTCCCTTTTCTCCAAGGACTCTGTATAATCATAAATCTCTTGTTGCACCAGATCAATCTCTGGTGTTCTTTGTCTTGGACTCTGAAGAGGTGGTGTGACAACTGGTCATGAAGTCCTTAGTGGTGAAACCCTTGGTGACAAAACCCTTGGAGATGAAACTTTTGCATTTTCTTCTTAGACTTCTGAGTTTTCTTCTATTTCTATATTTACATGCTCTGTGATTTTTGAGGGTAGTCCTTTTGCTGAGTTGAGTCTGGTACTCCTTCTCAAGGCTATGACAGGCGTATTTTTAATTTTCTTCCTTTCTGTTTTTAGGCTTCTCTACGTGTGATGGAATCTTTGTTTCTTTTATGACTTTCTTTCTTCTAACATTTCTTTTGTTCATTTTCTCTAAAACTTTTGCAAGTGGGATGTCATCTTCTGATAGGTTTTAAGGCTATTGTGGCTCTTGTTCCAGTGCCTTATCAATTTTTCTTTTCCTTCTCCTTTTAGGTCTGTTATTATTTAGTTGCCCATGAGTTTCTTCCTGAAAGTGGTTTCTAACTAAAAAGCTCTCCCAATTATCACCTATATTTTGGAGATGAAATTCAACAAGTATTTTGACTAGACCATGGTGATACATTGTATTATCTATAAACTAAATTCTCCTCTTTACATTTCGTGACATCTTCCTAAAACTATTCAGCAAGAAATATGAAAGTTTTATTCCATTTTCTTTAAGGAAATTCATTAGTAGTCGAATATGATAGAAGAACATACACCCAAACCTTCTTTCGCAGGTATTATTTTGGAAGATCAATATCCCTGGGAGGAAATTGATCTTGATTACAAATAATAAAAGCTACTTCACTGGGTGTTCAATATTTTGCGTGAGAACAATCCAGAATTTGCTGGTGAAGAGTGTAGAACTGTTATGGGGCCACCTCAAGTCCTTCGTGTGGGTACCAAAAAGACTGTATTTATCAATTTTATGGATCTCTGCAAAACGATGCACAAACAGCGAAAACATGTGATGGAATTGTTGCTTGCAGAAATGCAAACGAGTGGTTCTCTTGATGGACAACAACGGTTGGTTATTAAGGGGAAGGTTTGCCCCTAGGAATTTTGAGGGTATTTTAAGAAGATATATCAATGAATATAAGTGATATGCAATGGTTGTAAGAGTCTAGATATTATCCATTCAAAGGAGAATCGACGTTGTGAATAGTATGGATGTTCACACTATTTGGCACCTATCAAGGCTGGTTTTGTTGGTCGTGTTTCACGCTGTAAAACTGGCACATAAACCTAAAGTTTGAAGATTGAAAAGATTGTTACAGTGTCACTATATGCAGTTTATCCTTGTACCTAAATCGAGAACTGGATTGCATTATACTTTTGAAAATTTGTCACTGGTAATTGTTTGCATTATAGTTTGGTACTTCTGCATGTTCTTTTATTGTAGTTCAATTAATTTAAAATTAGTGCATATCCAAGAGAAAACATCCATGGTAAATGAAAGCACTATTTTCTAGGGAAAAAATGGTAACATCCATTAAGATGGAAAATTTCCACAATAGAAATGAATCATTGTCGCCAAGAAAATCAATAGGTTCAACATCCATTTAATATAAGTTCACAGGTGCAAATATCTTATCGAAATTGAATACACGGCATAGAGATTACAAATTTGAATAAGTAACAAAATTAATATGATTGAAAGCTCTATCTTTGTAGTTGCATTCCCAACGTTCTGGTTTATGGTTCCAATATTTGACATGTATTCTCTCTACGTTGGTGATCAAGTGTATCGCAATGGTCTTTTCAGTTTTTTTTTGCAAAAGCTTTGTTGATTTCAGCAGTTATGAAAAACACGGCTCAAGATTAAAATTACCTCGTGTGAAGGCAAGCTCCTTTATGTGTAGAATATTTTCCAATTTAGATTGAGCTTATGTGAGCATGGCACATTCAATCCATCTATAAATAGAAGACAATGAATGACATAGCCATAAAAATCGACACCTGTGAGAACGAATTAGGTTCGGATTTGGATGACAACAATTACGATGGCTGAAATGAAACCCTGCAAATAAACATTGCCTATGAAGACCGACCAAATCTTAAGAGATTCAAGGTATTTTTCACTGAAATTTTTGCTCAGAGATCTTGCCCGAGTCGTATCTCACTATGGGCCTTGTTGGAGCACGAAGATCCAAGAGAGAATCGAGTAGAGGCCTGATGACCGGCCTTCTTGTCGGTTCAATTGTTGCCGAAGTGGTTACATACGGTCATGGGTGAAATGAAACGTACAAGAGAATGGCGGAAGCGTTGAATGGTTACTAGCTGTGCATTGAAATCAAACAGTTGCTCATCCATGATCGCTACACGACGGTCATGGGTGGAATTAAATGCACAAACAGACGTCAATTCAAATATATTACATTCAAAATATAACATCTAACATTTTCTGCAGTTCGCTTCATGCTCCCTTGCAGCAGAACTGTAGATATGCTTCTCAACGAAGCATATTCTAGGAATATTTGCTCAAGATTTACTCCAATATTTTTTATTGAAAAAAGTCAACGTTTGCTCTTCCACCCCAAGTTGAAATAGCGTAGCCGTCGACTAAATATATTAAAGAGTGTAAATTAAAAAGGAGGCCGAGGTTGTTGCCAAAGTTGTTTAGTTCCATCATCGTAAATTCAGGGAAGCTATTGAAATTGAAAGAAGGCCTAACAATCTCAATAGAGATGACGGCTGGAAGATTAGTAGATGTTGTATCCTTGCCCTTTCGTTTTAGTCTTTCTCTTCCTCCCTCTTTCCCTCACCCACCTCCCCTTCATCTTCTTTGCTTTCGTTAAGGTTTATCATTCTTGTTTTTGGACTTTTTCTGGTCCTCCTCCTCCTTTTTATGTGAGGTCCCTCTTTCTATTTATTTCTTCTTGATAGATATTAATGAATATAATCTTAACTATTATATTATTATTATTATTATTAATTAATTTAATTTTATTTATTATTTATTGTTTTGATTTATTTATTCTACGTTATTAATTGAATTTTATTCATTTTTATTTCTGTGTATCTTTTAGTTATCTATCCATCTTATTTTAACTTATTAGTAATATATAATTATTATAACCAACTATCACCCTTATAATTATTATAACCAACATTAACTTATATGAAAGTGAGGTCTTTAATCTAACTATTTCCATTTAATTTACAATTTTTAAATTATACCTTTTAACCAACTAATAATGTAATCACCATATAAAATTATTTCATTTATATATTTTTATATATATATAGAAATTAGGTCTTTGATCTAACTAATTCCCATATAAGTTACAATTTTTAATAAACTAATAGCGTAAACACCATCTATAATTATTTCTTTTATAACTAACTCCCTTTAAATTATCAATTTGACTTTTTGACTGCGGTCCCTAAGTCAAAATTAGGTTTTGGTCAAGATAGCCATTGGAGGCTTTGCTTAGACTATTTAGCATGCAAAGCTGGATCTGTTTGTTCAACTTGTCCTGACGATGAACCACACTGGTTGGTTCGAAACGTGTCGACAAATGTCTTTCTTTATGTGATTTACGCTGAAGTTCTACTTTAACTATTATGGATCACAGAAGCCTCAATTCAACAATTTCTGTTACTATTATGTTGGTTATGTATATGTTTTATAATAGTAGTTATGTATGAATCTCATCATGTTTTTACTTGTAAATGAATGAACAATGTATCTATTACCTAATAGATGATAATGCAGCAAATGATATAGGGGAACAATGCTTCATTGAGATTCTCATATGAGTATGAGACCCCTATTCTTAAATATGTTGTTCACACCTGTAGATTACATATTCGTGATATATTTTATGAAATGCATGTCATAACTAGTAGGGGTTTAGTTAATGGCTTGTTCAAGTATTTGCATTTGCATCATTGTTTCCTTGTTATGTTTGTATTCTGAAGGTGTCCTTCAATTCTAGGCAGTGACTTGGGCTTTGGGCCTGAAAAGGTGGCTCAAATCCCTGGGATGCTGGGCTAACACTGAGAAAAATAGTCCTTGGATGTTGGCATGCCTTTTCATGAGGGCGTCCAAAGCCTCCTAGATGTTTTCCGGTCGAAATCGTGGGAGCATCTAGGGGTCAAGTGGTCTAAAACCTTAGTGCGACCCCTGGGCTAGTTACTAGAAAGGTTGGGATGGTTACTAGAAAGGTTGGGATGGTTCTTAGGAGTCTTTTTGATGATGTGGAAGGTCTATATGATGTGTTTCTGTCAATTCCATTTCCTTAAGGTCACCTAGGAGGTTGAATCCAATCATAGTAGCCTCTCGTCACATGTTCACCCCGGTTGGCTAGTTACTTGGGTAGATGGGAGGAGGGTATTACAGAGTGCTATCAGAGCATGGTTCACCCCTAAAACTAGATGGGCTATGTGTTTTATTCATGCATTCATGTCAGTTTCATGTGTGTCTCTTATTATTGTATTCCATGTGCTTGTTGCATTTGCATGGTGTTGATCATGGTTGTAGTGATGTCACCATGTGGAAGTTGATGGTGTTGTTGTGGGATGAATCATAATGAGTGTATGACTGGCTACATGTCATTATATGTCATTTAAATGTATCATTCTTGTAGGCTCGATTACAATTATTATTCCTTTATGCTTCATTATATGTGTTATGCATGTGTGTGGTGGATTACACATTGCTTATGCATGTTAATGTTTGCATGTGGTCAAGTGTATAGTGATGTAATAGTGGTTATGATGCATGAAGTCATGGTATGTTATGGTCATGCATTGATGAATGGACTCTAGCTAGACTGACGGTTACATGGTTATGTGCTTATGTATTATATGTATATATGCTATCTTGATTACGTTATACATGTAGTAAACTGATTGCTTGACCTTACAGATGAGATATCCTCCCCAAATTTTGCTAAGGTATGTTGGTTTTTTGTGATTTGGTTTAGCTAACATAGTATGCCTTGTAGGAAAGAGATAAAATGACTATCAAGATGGTAGATTACAAATATTCTCCCCATGAATTAGATGAGTAATATGGTGTTTGGAATTATTTTGATTTGGTAGATACACTAAGAATCTTAAAGGAAGAAATAAGGATTTGTAAGGCAAATAATGACATAATCATACATGCATAGGAGAAGCTAGTAGAGGTAAATGTAGCGATACTTTAGATTTTGTCAGATTTGAAGTGACAGGGACCACATTGGATCAACCAAGAGTAGGAAGACAAAACTAATGGGGAATATGGAAGTAGGTCACAGGTCAGATAAATATGACATAGTGAGAGATGGTAGATTGTTGGACACTCTAAATAGGAGATGGGATAGACACAAGTACTATTCTAGTTCTGGTTTAGATAGGCACTATGATCATCATTGTTATCATCCTTACAGGAGGAGTGATAGGGGATACTTTCCATATGAGTTTAAGAAATAAAATCCACCTACTTTTGATGGAGAGATGAAGAAACCACAGGATGTAGAGGCATGGTTTATTGGCATGAGGAAGTTCTTCAGGTTACATGATTATTCAGAGAACATGAAAGCTAGAGCAGCTACATTCAATATCAAAGGTAAAGCAGACATTTTTTCTGAATATGTGAAGAATGTAAGATGTATACATGAGGAGGAATTGACTTGGAGTGAGTTCAATACGTTATTCAAGAAGAAGTATCTGTCAGAGAGATACTTTGATGAAAATGAAAAAGAATTCTATGAGATAAAGATAGGATCAATGACAAATGAAGAGTACACAACTAAGTTCTTGAAGCTATTGATGTATTTACCGTATCTTAAAGATGAGAAGGCTAAATTTCATCAAATTTTCAGTGGATTTCCATTAGCATTTAGAGATCGGATTGAATATGATGAGCCTTAGTCACTTGAGGAAGTTATTAGGAAATTGAAGCATTCCTATGAAGAATCAAAGCATAAGAATGAATATCAACCAGGATGGAAAGGAAAAGACAAAGGTAAAGGTAAATTGCAGCTTAAAAGAGCAAGGCCTCAAAATGCAGATGAGAAAGAAAATGTGGTACTACAAAAGAAGTTCAATGCATCTAGACAGAGACTAGGTCACAACAATAACATAGAGGTGAGGGTCCTGCTCTGTTAGAGTGTTTGACATGCGCTAAGGAGCACCTTAAGAGAGATTGTCCATAGAATCACAATGGTAAGCCTCATATATAAAGTGCATAGGAGGTACAAACTATTGGGGATGTTGGTTAGAGCGATCCTCATATTTATGTAGCATTAGCTAAAAAGCATGAGAATCATCAAGCATCTATCATTGAGATGGACGGTAAGATTTGTGATCAAGTTATTTCTATTTTGATTGATCCTAAATCTAATTATAGCTATGTTAGTACTGACTTGGTGGATAAGTGTGGTTTGAGTAAGGGATTACATGCAAAATCCTGGTTAGTGAAGTTGGCTATAGGTACAAAGAAGTGAGCTCATCATTGGGTAAGAGCCTGTGCATTTGATTTGAATGGTATGCCTACCGCAAAACATTTGAATGTATTACTGTTGGGATCATACAATATGTTGTTGGGCATGGATTGGTTATACCTCCAAGAAACCAAGGTGGATTGTTATGACAAAGCCATTGAGTGTGTGGATGACAATGGGGAACCAAGAGTCTTGCAAGGAAAGAAGAAAGCCACATTGGTTAGGATGGTGAAATTTATGCAAGCAAAACATAGTCACAAAAAATGGTGTATGTTATTCACAATGCACATTTCTAGTGACAAAGGTAAGGAAGTTGAGGATGCAAGTGTTTTGAGAAGGTACCCAATTCTACAATAGTTTCAGGATGTATTTCTTGAGGACATTTCAGAGTTGCCACCTCACAGAAGGTAAAATTTTCTATTGAGTTAGTGCCAAGGGAAACTCCAACATCAAAAGCACCCTACAGGATGAGCACACATGAATTGGTAGAGTTGAAGTTGCAGTTGAAGGAAATGTTGGACAAGGGATAAATTAGGCCAAGTGTATCGCCTTGGGGTGCACCAATATTGTTTGTGAAGAAGAAAGATGGTACTCTCAGATTATGCATTGATTATAGGTAGGTGATCAAAGTGACCATCAAGAACAAGTATCCCTTACTGAGGATTGATGACTTGTTCGATCAGTTCAAGGGAGAAGCAATGTTCCGAAAGATTGATTTGAGATCTAGATATCACCAGGTACGCATCAAAGAGGAGGACATTTACAAAACAACTTTTCGAACCAGGTATGGGAATTATGAGTTTGTTGTAGTTCCATTCAGTTTGACTAATGCTCCAATTAATTTTATGTGATTGATGAATAGTGTGGTGCATCCGTATTTGGATAAGTTTGTTATTGTGTTCATTGATGACATATTGGTATATTCTAAAAATGAGGAAGAGCATGTCGAGAATTTAGCAACAAAGTTGAGGTTGTTGAGAGAGCATCAGTTGTATGTTAAGCTCAGCAAGTGCATTTTCTTCTAGACTGAGGTACATTACTTGGGACATGTTGTCTCCAAGGAGGGAACTGTAGTAGATCTATAAACGATAAGGGCCATCATGGAGTGGGTAGATCCTAGGAAGTAGATCCTAGGAATGTAGATGAGGCGAGATCCTTCATGGTGTTGGCAGGTTATTACCGGAGGTTCATCATGAACTTATCATAGATTTCCTATCCTATCACATCATTGTAGAGAAAAGGTAAGAAGTTTGAGTGGATAAAGGAGTGCGAGGCTAGTTTTGAGCAACTTAAGAAGTTGTTGACACATGAACCAATGTTAAAGATTTTAGATTCGGACAAATATTTTGTGGTATGCACATATGCTTGCAAGAAAGGACTTGGTGGAGTCCTTATGCAAGATGGACAAGTGGTATGCTATGAGTCGCGAAAACTAAATGAGCGTGAGACAAACAAATCGACACATGATCTTGAGTTGGCAGTGATCATACATGCATTGAATATATTGAGACACTATCTTTTGGGGAAGAGGTTTATATTGATGAGTGATCACAATATATTTTACTTAAAACAATCTTGTGGTTATAGGTGTTGTTGAACACTGAGGATGGTGTTCCCCCAAGGGGGAGGGTTCTGTAACAACCTTGGTGAAAATTCCATGTAATAAAAGTTAATAAAGGCAAAATAATAACCACGATTGATGGGACACTTACTCCAAGTTGAATGTTGGGCAAGACATCCTAGTGTGGGTGTTCATTTTGGTTAATATGGCTAAGGAAATTGGAAAAGTAAATGGCTAAGGCTTTGGAAAGGAAAAATGGCATTTTTGGCACATTTATTTATAAAAATAATGGAAATTAGGAGAAAAGGGAGGTGAAAGGTCATAGGTTGCATGTGAGGAGGAAAATGAAGGAAAATAATGGAAAATGCAGAAAATAGAGGCCTAATTCATAAAAAGGCTTTTGAGGATCAGTACACAAACTTTTGTTAGTTCAATTTTGGAGCTCTCTCATTATTCTCTCTCTTTCTCATACTCTTGGACACACAAAGTTTTCTTGGAGCACTCTTGGAGAGTGTGGCATACTTGTATTTTTTGAGAAATAAGGCAAAGGAAGATCAGGAAATCATAAGAGGATATCGAGATCAATGTTATGAGACCAACTCACAAAAAGATAGAAAAGAAAAATCACCTCCTTAGAAATTAGCTTCTTCGAGGGGGCAACCTCCTTTACATTACACAAATGAACAATTCTTGGATGATACAAATGACAAAATCTCTTTTCTATATATAAGAGTCTAAGGGGTCACAATATAATCCAATTTGACATAACAATAATAATATAAGGGCACAACAATAACAATAGTGGGTTTCTATGGGGTAAAATAATAATAATATGGGGACAATAGGGGTACAACAATAACAATAAGGGCTACAATGACAATAGTAATGGGGGATTCACTAGTATTATAGGGACATTACATGCCCCTCTCCTTGAAAAATGTGTTGTCCTCAATGCTTGAGTAGTTCTGGATGCTTCTGTATAAAATTCTCATCCTCCCATGTGGAATCTTCAGCGGGTAAGTTCATCCACTTGACAAGATACTCCGAAATTGATCGATTTCACAATTGTCAAGTTCTTGCTTCTGTGACTGCTTCAGGTTCCAATATGTTTTTTTCCTTCCTCGTCAAGTTCTAGCAATATTGTTTGAACTAGGATCTTGTCACCAATAACCTTCTTTAAGTGTGAAACGTGGAAAACTTAGTGCACTGGGGAGCTACAGGAATCTCAAATTTGTATGCCATAGTACCAATCTTTTGCAACACCTTGTATAGACCATAATACTTTGGTAATAATTTATTATGCTTTTTAGCTTGCTTGAGGGACATTTGTTTATATGGTTGTAGCCATAGAAATACCCAGTAACCTATATCAAAACTTCTTTCACTGCGATGTTGATCTGCCAGTTGTTTCATTCTATTCTGTGCCAAAGTTAGGTTACCTTTAAGAGTTGGAGAGCTTGTTGTTGATGCTCGATGTGATCTTCCACTGCTTGAACCTTAGAATTTTCTCTTAAATATGATGTGATGGATGGTGGGTGATATCCATAAAGTGCCCTAAATGGGGTCATTTTTGTTACAGTATGGAAGGAAGTGTTATACCACTATTCAGCCAAAGGTAACCATTTGACCTATTGTGTCTGTTTATCAGATACAAAGAAACAAAGATATCGTTCCGAACATTTGTTTACTATCTCAGTTTTCCCATTAGATTGACGATGATAAGATGAGCTATGACCTAACTGAGTACCAAGAAAAGAAAATAATTATGTCCAAAAATTTCCAATGAAAATGGGATCTCTGTCGCTTACAATAATCTTTTGGTTTCCATGTAGCTTTTGAATTATTTCCATAGAT
>APFE030726479.1:0-12217 GCA_000404065.3 Pinus taeda | reverse complement strand
AGTTTAGAAGATAAAATCTAAGAGCAAATATATCCTAAAACTCTTGATTCAATCAGCTTAAAAGAGGAAACATTGAGAGCGTTCTTGACTCAAGAAGTCTGCTCTCACCTTAGTTATGACTTAATGAATTAGAGATTATAACCAAAGACTCAAGATGCATAAATCATACAGGAAAAAGGCTCTTAACTTAAGAGACACTTAAAGTTTTCCATAATAACTCATTCATCTCAAGATATAAATCTAAATGGAAACAAACTATTTGCATGTAAACAAAAGAGACTAATTCTAATTCACCATTTCATAGAGAGAATGCCCAACTTGAACACTTGCTTGCCAACTCAATTAGATGATGAATAAACCATTAACAAATGAAATCAATCACTATTCATAACCATGATGCAATCTAAAATAAGACTTTGAAAAACTAAAGCTTTCATCAACCAGATTTGCAATGAAATAAAACTAGTGTAACTTGGAAGTGTACTTAGCTTGGTGTGGGGGCCCTCCACCCTTGCCTTGCACACTTATGAAGATGATATCAGAAGCTTTAGATCAGTCAAACATCCATGTATTGATAAGCAAAATGAGAGTAACACAAGTCTTCAACTTAAGTTTTCAAACCAAAAATATTACAGCATAAAAGTATCAAATGTCAAGTGTGTTGAGCCATCAAAGTGTGGCTCTTAAATAAGGAGTTCATGAAACCAACTGATCTAAAATCACTCTAACAAACATATCTACCCTCATCCACCTATCCAAGTCGAATCCAACTCCCTCATCCCAAGAAATGTGACTAATATCAGGGAATCCCAAAACAACCCTATTTAGATGGGATTTCTGGATGACTAGTCATGATTGACTAGCTCCAAAAAGGCATAATAAAAATCGTTCTGCTGAAACCAAGCATAGGTGGCTTGGTCCTAGTTCCCAAGCTTTCTATTCATGCATCCCATTCGTGCTGAGGTGGCCTGCATCCATATCAACCATGAAGTGATAACGGGAATTTCTTAAAACTGCCAAAATTGCACTTAAACTCAAACTTTAATAAAAACTTTAGAAATTGATAAATTAAAGTTAAATACCTGATTAGACACCAAATATTCATTAAAATGAAATGGATGAAGTGAAAATGAAGGATAAATGGATAGCTAGGTAAGTTTCTCAAAGCAAAATAAGATCAAAACTGAGGCCCAACAAGCCTATTCTTTGGGAATTCCGTGATATATATAACCATAAAAATAGACTAGTGATTCAGTCCCCTACATGGGGGGATGGAGGCCTCTAGGACGAGATCCTTTTCTAATAGTGATTTTGAAACTAGGAAGTGATATAGGTAGGAGGCCACTTGGTGGGAGCCTCCACAATGATTATTCCGATTAAAAACTCCGTTGATTGTATCTAAATCCACTAGCTTCAACAAATCTAACTAATTTAGTGCATATCCTCACTAACCCAATTTGCAAAAGTGAGGTGGTGACCATCCTAAAGTACCACACAAATGGATGATCACAAAGGATTGCATTGGAATAATATCAATTAACCATGCACACGACCATTTTTTTGTAAACAATAAAAATATATTGTTTCAAAAATAATTAAATTTGGTTTTTATTCTTGTTCACCATGTGATAATGTAGTTAACAACATCTCTATGAAAATAATTATGTCCAAGGCACTCATTTCTTACACTATAGAAAAATTGGCTAAATAGAAGGGAATTCACATCTTTACCCATTCCTCAATGAAAATGAGACTTTATCCTAACATATTTTATAATAAGCATTCCTACAATGCAAAAAAATAATGATTAGTCTTTGTTGTATTTGATCACTAATAAAATATGATTATTCTTACAATTTTCTAAAACACTAATTAAATATTAAAGAAAAAAAAAAAAAAAACTTATTTACTCACATATTACTCAACTTTCGATTTTCAACTCCCACTCTATCAATTGTGATCCTAATTTATTTGTAGATTTTTAAAGTCCATAGGGAACCTGTAAGATATGAGGCTTGACATGTTTTAAATTTTTCATTGAAAGAGAAATAGGAATTTATAAAAATGTCAACTTTGCCATAGTATTTATATTGGGCTTTGTCAAATTCTTCTATGTTTTGGATTATTTAATTGAAATATGGTGATACAATTTTGGGTGATATTGTGATATTTTTATCTTTAAAATGAGTTTTTGAACTTATAAATGGATGTAATTCTCTTAAATGAGCATTTGGATTGTGAACACTACATATTCAAACTTATGATTCTAACAAATCGTTGTCGGATTTAAGCAAAATTGATCAGAAAATATGTCTGGAAAAGGGCCAAAACATATGAGAGTTAGAATATAGCCTTGTATTTCATGTGCACAACATTGACACCACACACGTGGTTGGAAACTCTACTTCCATTTATCATAGTAAAAAAAATAAACCTCAATACAACTCTAACCAACACAATCAATTTTAATTATACTTCATACCTTAATATGAAACACATAATACTATGGTATATCTTATGTTCATCATTATGGGGACCTATACATCAGTGTAAAAACAAGTTGACAAATCCAAAATGTTCAATGCCAAGATAAAAACATTTTAATACAAAAATAGATAAGCACTATCAAATATGGGACAATACCATGTCTTGCACAATTTTTTAGTTGGTTATAAGATCTGGCTTTAGATCCAAAGGAAAACATTTAAAAGTGAACATTACAAATTGCTCTAACAATAACATGGTATAAACACCATTTGAGCAACAATGCTTTTAAGCTTGACTTATGATCACATATTGACCTTTGTTGATATTTAATGTTGAGATGCATTCACTATACCTTTGCTACTTTACCTTAGTACTATACAAGTTAAACCTTTAGTAGATATCGATCTTAAGTTTAGTGTAATTGCATAATATGACAATATTATAAAAAGGCATATCCAGGACAAGGCTACTCAACTCTTTAGAATTATTAAGAAAAACAAATCCAAACATAAGCAAAGTATTTTAAACAAATATGTCAAAAGTTCTTGAACTTTTTTTCCCAATACAATGGGTTTTGCTTTTCTAAAATGTTCTCAAACATAACAAGGACCATTACTGTGGGTGCATGGGGTTTTTTGATCCATGCAACAATGTTTTTTTTCTTTATGCAAAAATTAAGACCTACGTATCTTACAAAAACATATTTTGGATTAGAGTATCTAAGCTTCCTCTATTGCATATCACCTTTATAATAGAGCATCCAATTTGTTGCTAGCGATAAAATAAAACAATTCACACCACCTTTACGAAAACTTAAAGTTCCACTTTCACACCATCTCACAATCAAGAGGGATTGTGTATATGATAAAGTGGGTGAACAAAATTTAACCTAAGCACAACATGCACTACACTAAAGGCAATGCTCCATACATAATAGCTAGTCCAATTTACAAGAATGACATGGTGATCATTCATGTGCATTATACCTATGTTTGACCATTAAAGATGTTCATGGATGTGAATTGATCATCTATGTACTTCCATAAGTACTATATAACATTATTTCATTTATAACAACCTAAAAAAATTTCCAAGTTTGTATTTGTGTTCATTTATGTAATTGATTAACTAGGGGAGAGGCTTCTATTGTTGTGCAGGGACTACTAGTTTTTATAGTACTGGTCTCACACACCCATCAAAACATGACCAAAACACATTCATAATTTAAACATAAATAGATAATATTAAGTTATATAAGTTATTGAATTATGTCCAAAATGGGCCCATATATTTATTGGGCTTACAACTATCCAACACTACCCTTTAGTATCACAATTTAATAAGACATCTTGTCCCAAGTACCTCTAGGTCTCATTTAGAAAATAAGACAAAATCAACTTGCAAACATTCCATACCATACTACAAATATCACATTAGACCAACCCCAATAAATATACACTGGAGCAACTATGACCAAAGTTCATTGATACCTGCACAAGAATAGGGAATTTATGTGTCAGCCATCTCAATACAACCATCTCAATGCAACCATCTCATTGATACCTGCACAAGAATAGGGAATTTATGTGTCAGCCGTCAATGCAACCATCTCAAGGAACTAAACGACACCAACACACAAGATTCAAGAATTAAACACAAGATTCAACATTTAAACACAAGAAAACACAAAGGATAAGACAAGACAAGGATTCTACTCATCTACAGTTGGTTTCGCTCCATTAGAGATTGTGCACATTGTAATCAGGATTGAATAATTAAAGTATTTTCCTTCTGTTTTTTTCAATTTTCCATTAATTTACAATATAAACTTAATTTTTTTTTCTTTATTTATTTATGTTATTTTTAATCTTCCATTAATTTACCATATGAAAATTTTTTGTGTGTAATTTAGCTTATGTGTGAAATTGCAGACAAAAAACCATAGCATTTGAGTCAACATTGAACAAATTAATCATGCCCAACATGCAATTTATTTTCTGTGTGTGAAATTTTAAGAAAAAACATAGCATCTGAGTCAACAAAGAATTAAATAAAATTGAGTTTCCATTATGCAGGTTGGAAAAATAATGTTGAAATCTAATCTTGCCATAATACGAAAGTCCAATCTCTAAAAAAATTGCATAAGCAACAATCTTGTCTTTAAGTAGCAATGCCTTTAATATAAGAAAAAAATGTCCTTAAAAAAGGCTTATACATATGATGTCAAACAAGGGCCATTCATTCCACCTTCTCATGAAATTAAGTCAATTTCATTGAATGGAGGTGTTTCACATAATTAAGAGTAAAAAGTTTCTGTATATTTAAAAAATATATATACAATATGGGAAGCAGTTGTAGCTTACAATGTAGAGAAAATCAAATATACAATGTCTATATGTTGTTTTTCACGCTAATCAGTGGTCTGACCATTGATTTTTTCATTACTTCATGGTTGGCAACCAACATTAGTTAACAAGGCACCTAACATTTGTACTAAGGTGTTTGAAGTTGTTTGAGGCACTCTATAAATTGGATATCTTACATGGGATTACAGATTATGTTATGTTAAATTAGATTTGATGCCCTACATCTTATTTGTTATGAATAATTATATAGGAAATAATGTAAATAATAATAATCATAAATAATGATTAGTTAAACTAGTAATTAGGTTGAAGAGGCATGTCTACATGAGAGATGACTCTCCATGAAGAGACACCTGCTTGGTATATAAGCAAGCCTCTCACTCTCATTGTATCATCATTATTCATACATTTAATATATAATATTTGTATCCTCATGGATATCCTTATATTCCAAGCGTTTTGAAGTATTTAATTTGAAAAGGAATTTTATTCGCTTCATTTGGTATCAGAGCAGTTTGATCCTATGGTTGTTTCACCGCTGCACAGAGCCACGCTCTCCAGTCCAGGCCCTTGGCCATCAAGGTTTTGTCAACATTGTTTCTGTCAAGTGAAGCATTTCGCTAAAAAAAGTTGGAGTTTCTCCATATCGCCAATCAAGCCTTTGGCCATTAAAATAATAATAATAATAAATAATAATTAATAATTATATAATAAAAAAATAAAATAAAAAAACCAAATATTTAAAAAGAGAAGTAAAGAAAAAGTATATATTAGAAAAAATTATAAAATATTGAGGGAAAAAAAATTTATAAAAATTAACCTTGAAAAAAACTATAAAAAACAATAAAAATAAAGTATAATTAAAATAATTTAAAAAAGGCAAATTTATATATATAATTAAAAAATTGGTACAGTCTCTAGAGCCCAACAGAATCACCACCACAGGACCTTGGCCTTGCACCGCCGCATGACTTTTAAATTGTCTCCGGAGTCACACCGTCGCCGCTTCTCTAGCCGTCGTCAGACATTCTATAGTCGCCACCATTTGCAGTGACAACCACCACACACAACTTCCGCAACCATCCCACCACATAAGCACTACCATACGAGTTGTGAGCTGATGTTTGGCCAGTCAACTGACTGAAAGCCACGAGCCACCAGCCACCGCAGACTACCCTGTGAAGTCGTTGCTGCAACCGTGTAATTTGAAGTTGCTATCTTCTTCTTAAGAAAACAAAAAAAAACAAAAATCATTGCAGTATCGCGTTGTCGGTTTGTACTGTTTCATATGGGCGTGACCATCAATTATAACCAATCAAATTCTTGAGTCCATAATTCTGGGGTTAAAAAAAGGACTTGAGGACCCAACCACAATTCAAACAGTGCGACTTTTGTTCAATTATGTTATCCATCGTTTAATGATTAAATCAAGGCTACATAGAGTTGAAGTTATCTTAGGCAAAGAAATTAAGAGGTGACCTGAAAAAATAAAAAATAAAAAATAAATATTAATTAAATTTTTTTTTTAAATATAAGTAAAATTAAGAGTGGTTTAAGATAAATCAAGGAAGATTATATATAGAGACTTTTTAAAAAGAGTATTGGTTTTTTTTAAAGAGAATTAAATTACTTCATAAAGTTTAAATTGAAGTATAAAAATTACATATTAGAGGAAAAAAATTCAAACACTTATATTTTAAAGAGGAGATTAAATGAAAGTATTTTTTTAAGTGAAGGAGCAAAATAATACAAGAGAAAAAAATAAATTAAATCACTCTAATTTAATTTATATATAGCGGGTTATCATTAAACTTTAAGCTCATCGACGAACACAAAATGGGGTTTAAAACAAAGATAAAAGAAGAAAGATTTTTAGAAACCCCAATCGGTTATGCTAAAATACTATTTAAAATTGAAAGAACTATCGCAGGAAAAGATGTCACTATTTCTATCTCTCCCATTGAAGATAAAAATTATATAACACCTAAAATCGCAAACTAATTAGTAGTTCCAAAGTCAAATATAATCGAAAAAATAAATTGTTTAAAAAAACAATACAAAATAACTAATTACAATTAAACATTGGCGATTATACATGTATATCGCATTTCTCGGTTCAATCCCTATTCACTTACCTAAGTGACATTATTATGGGATCCCCGTGGATGGAAACCCTAAGTTCCTTCATCTTGAATATGAAAAAGAAGTTTTTGACGTTTTCATACAAAAAGAAAAAAATAACATTTCAAGATATTACATTGAAGTTAAATTTAGTAATGCTAGATGACATACAAGATATTTCAAAAGTAATTTTTCAAGAAGGTAAAAAAGTTCTACAAAATATGAAGGAGAAGTTGACAAGATCAATGCTGACAAAAATGAAGAAGTTAATTAGTTTAAAAACCATAGTGAAAAATTACCACTGCAAATTAAGAAACTTAAGAAAGATAAGAAGTCATTAGAAAATAAGGTACAACAACTCATCGAGAAGGAAGCATCAAATGTAGGAATTCAAGTTGACGAAAAAAATAGATACTGATCCAGTGTATATGACAACTCAAGAAAAAGACAAGTCATGAAGAAAAGACACACGTAGATGTTGCAATTCACATGATAAACATCCCATGTGAAGGTTCTGTAACCAACTCAACAACGTCTCACAAGTAGAAAATAAAAAAAATTCCTCACACTTAATAAGGGAAAGTCAAATGAATGGGACCATAATGAAGTTGGGATTATGATGGAACGTGGGAAAGCTCTGGCGATGGCGGCAGCTAGGGTTTGAAAATTAGTGACTCTGGCAGGCTCTGTCCCTCTGCTATTGCAGACAAGGCAGGTCTGCTCTTACGGATTTAGTCAGTAACCCAGAGCGGCACTAGATCCTGAACTTTTTTCAGCAGGTACAAGCCGTATGGAACATCAGCCAGGGGGAGGTGGCGAACCTCCCCCGCAAAATGACAATGATATTCCAGAGAATCAGTCGGCCAAGGAAAACACCAACCAGGAAGAAGACAAGGCGAAAGAAATTCATTCTGTAACCTGCAAACCAGTTGCAGCGATTCGACCTAGGGTCGAACTGCCAGGACATCTCATTGAAGAAAGAATACAATTTATGACAGACCATGCCCTCATAGGGAAGTTTATCGGCATGTGGCCAACTGAACGAGCTCTGCGAAGCTGGATACAAGCAAAATGGCATCCCAAGGGGCACATCACCCTGCAGCTAGGAGCGAAAGGCTTCTTCACAGCTATCTTCAATTGCTTGGAGGATAGAAACAGAGTCATGGACGAAGGCCCTTATTTCTTCAATGCTGCTGGTCTATTTCTCAAAGGCTGGGTAGAGCGATTCAACCCAGATACGGTAGATCTCAGCTGGGCTCCGGTTTGGATCCGCTTGTATTCTCTTCCCAACGAATTCTGGGGAGAAGAATCCCTTAAAGCCATAGGCAACACGCTAGGTGACTTTGTTAAAGCAGCCGAAGAAACAAAAACAGGTACATACACTTCTTATGCAAGACTTTGTGTTTACATGAATCTCAATCAGCCTCTACCAAATGTTGTAACTCTCTCTCACTTTGACAAGAATTAGTTACAAATGATTGATTACGAACATGTGCCCTTTCGCTGCCGAAGATGTCATGGCCTGGGGCACTTATTCAGAGACTGCCCTTTAAACCAGAAACCCTCCCCTGCTGCGGACCAGGAAGGTTATGAGGGCACTAGTTTCATCAAGGTAGTTTGCCGCCAAAGGGCAAACAAGAATCCAACACCGAGGTCTTCGGCTGCGCCACCCAGCCAGTTAAAGCCATCCACCAGCAACAAATTCGAAGCCCTAGCAGATCACCCAGAAACTCAAATGAAGCAACCAGGAATAACACCGGAGAAGGCTGACAATAGTAAAAAAGTGGAATCCGCCAGGGTTCAATCAGATACCAAAGGAAAGGAAGCATCAACCTCAACGGACCAAGGGGATAAACCAATGGAGAAGCCACTCTTAGGCACCGGCTCAGAGGAAGAACCTATGGAAGATCAAGACTATTCGAGCTTTATGGATGAAGAAACAGAATCAATAGACATAGGGGATCTGGATCTCCCGGGATTGGAACAGGCATGCACCACAAACAATTTTGATAATATTCCAGCAAGACAACTACAAAACCTGGAAGATGTCTTATCAAGAGCTTCAAGGCAAAAATCATTTGGAATCCAAACTGGCAGCCCTTGGGACCGACATCTCATTGTCAAGGACATAAAAAAAAGAGGTAGGAAAACTATCCTCCAAAGAACAATCAAGGTAGGGCAGACCTTAGTAGATTCAGTAGAATACGCCAAGTTAACGAAGTACTTCAGTCCTGATATCAATCTTTCCCAATGAAGTTAATCTCCTGGAATATCAGAGGGATGAACGGCCCCAGGAAAACCCGTTTACTCAAAAACATGATAAAGCAAGAAAGCCCTCAGGTTATCTTCTTGCAAGAAACAAAATGTGATACAGCAATATTGGATAAGCTAGCTAAAAAATTTTGGCCCGGAAGCTACAATACAGCAGTTGATGCAAATGGAGCCTCCGGAGGAATTGAAATTATACGGGATTCAAGAGCAGTGGAGCTCACCAATTTCCATGCGCACAGGAGCTTTCTCCAAGCAACTTTTCATATTCTAGGAACTAATCAATATGGACTACTCACTAATGTTTATTTCCCACTAGACACTCGGCAAAAAGAGAGGATTCTAGACTCCATATCGACTCTTAATCAAAACAGATCTCTCCCTCTATGGATTGTTGGAGGAGATTTTAACATGATTACAAGGATGGATGAGCGAAGAGGAGGCAGGGGCAAAACTTCACAGGATGGAACTCTCCTGCTGGACTTTATACAAAATAATTGGCTCATTGATCTCCCTTTCAATAATGGTACTTTCACATGGGACAACAAACAAACCGACAACTTGCATATTGCTTCTAGGTTAGATAGATTTCTTCTCTCAGATAATGCCATCCATCTTGGAGGAGATTTTGCTGCTTCTATCTTGCCCTTCACTGGCTCAGACCACTGGTCCATCTCTCTCCACTGGTCTCGACCGGGGAACATTACTCGCAGACCTTTCCGCTTTGAAGCCTTCTGGCTATCCCATCCCGACTTTCACCAATTCGTTAGCACTGAATGGCTTCGCTTCCATCCTCCTCCCGGATCCAAAATGTTCCAATTTCAACAAAAGCTCAAGCATCTCAAAGGTAAAATTAAGTACCGGAACAGAACCACCTTTGGCAATATTCATCAAGGGAAGGCTAACATTGAACAGGAAATGAGGCAGCTACAGCAAAAAATCATCACCCAGGGCAGATCCAATGATCTTGCGGATCAAGAAAAAACTCTTGAAAAAGAGTTGATGGAAAAAGAAAAACATGAAGAAGTGTTATGGAAGCAAAAGTCAAGAATTCGGTGGCTCAAAGAAGGTGAGAAAAACACCAGATTCTTCCACAACACCACAATACAACGCAGAATGCACAACAATATTACTCACATTCAAAATGAGCAGGGAGATAAACTTGAGAAGCACGAAGAGATCGAGGCTGAACTTCTCAATCACTTCAAGAAGGTGCACAAAGAACCAAGCATCGATCGGTCCCAAGCAATTCAAAACATCACCAGCAATATTTCCAAATTAATATCCGATCAGCACAATCAAATGCTACTCAAGCCTATTGATCTCCAGGAGGTGGAATCCACAGTTAAGCTACTAAAAGCAGGCAAAGCGCCAGGTCCGGATGGCTTCACCTCAAACTTTTTCCACCATTTATGGGATCTCATAAAGCAGGAAGTCTTGCAGGTAGTGGAAGAATCACACACACTTAGATGGATGTTCTCAGGTATAAATGCCACTTTTCTAGCTCTGATTCCTAAGGTTGAGAAGCCCTACAAACCGGACAAATTTAGACCAATTTCTCTCTGCAACATCATCTACAAAATCATCTCCAAAATCATCGCCACAAGACTAAAGCTCTTGCTACCTCTGATCATCTCGCCGGAACAATCCGGCTATGTGGAAGGACGGCAGATTACAGATGGGATCATCCTTACGCATGAAATCATCCACTCCCTGAAGACCTCCAAGAAACTAGGTATGCTTCTCAAACTAGATCTCTCAAAAGCTTTTGATAGCCTCAGTTGGAATTATATGGAAAATATCTTACTGGCATTTGGCTTCAATACTGCCTGGGTTCGCTGGATTATGAGCCTCCTCACTTCATCTTTCTTTTCGGTTCTAATCAATGGCATCCCCTCTGAAACCTTTCGTCCCTCCCGAGGCATTAGGCAAGGGGACCCCCTATCCCCTTTCCTTTTCATCATCGCTGCGGAAGGTCTTGGGCGAAGCATCAAGCAGGCTCAATAATCGCATCGCCTTAAAGGTATAGCCATCCACAATACCCCTGCAGCCACTCATCAGCAATTTGTAGATGATACTATGCTCTATGGGCATCCTTCTGTCCAAGAAGCTAGGCAGCTCAAAACCCTTTTAGCGGATTTTTCAGAAGCCTCTGGGGCATCTATCAACCAGTCCAAGTCCCAAATCTTCTTTTTTAACACCCCCTCTGCTATTCAATTTGCCATTCAACGAATCCTTCAATTCTCCCTGACCAAGCTTCCTTCCACTTACCTGGGAGCCCCCCTTATGGCTTCCAGCTTGAAGCATGCAGCTTGGAACTCCCTCCTAGAAAAACTGGAAACCAGATTGTCTTCATGGACCCATAGATCCCTTAACATGGCCAGTCGTCTAGTCCTGATCAAAGCTATCCTTCAGGCCATGCCCCTCTACCTCTTCTCCATTCTTTCGGCCCCCAAATGGGTTCTCAAAGAGCTCAAATCCATCCAAAGAGCCTTCCTTTGGGGCAGCAAGGGGCTTCACCGTAAATGGGCCTTAGTCAAATGGGAGACAGCTTGTCTGCCCAAAAAAGGAGGTGGCATTGGGCTGAGAGATCCCACTCATAGCAATGCGGTCATGGGAGCATGTGTAGAGCCTCTAACCTACACCTCATCATCTACTATTATCTACTGTTTTTTCATCACCTATCTCTCTCCTTCACCTCATTTTCCATGTAAAACCACCCAGATCATTACATTAGATGTCATTAAGCATGATCAAGTGAGCTTTGCTAATGTGTGACTGTTTTTTTTAGATTTTGACATATTTACAGGCATTTCGCAGCTCTCTGCCGATTCTGCAGCTATCTGATGATTCCGCAGCCATCTGGAGATTCCGCAGCCTTTTTGTTGTTTTCAAGGTTCCACGTGCCATTTTTCCAAACGAGCCACATGGGTACTTAAGTATCAAGGTGCTCGAGGTTCCTGTGCCATTTGTTC
>APFE030726476.1:0-11138 GCA_000404065.3 Pinus taeda | reverse complement strand
TGAATTAGATAATGATAATGATTAGTATAATAGTGTTACAAAATAGCATTACAAAATAGTAAAACATAAAACATAAGACAAACAAACAATATAGTAATAAGATGAATTAAATAATGATAATGATTAGTATAATAGTGTTATAAATTAGTAGAACATATAGCATAAAACCAAAAAACATAATAGTACAACGTAAAAAATAAAAAAAACAAACAATACAGTAATAAAATTATTAATATAGTAATAAGATGAATTAAATTTTTTAATATAGTAGTAACATGAATTGAATAATGATAAAGATTGATATAATAGTGTTACAAAATAGTAAAGCATAAAACGTAAAACAAATAAATTGTGTAGTAATAACACGAATTAAATAATGATAATTATTAGTATAATAGTGTTACAGAATAGTGTTACAATATAGTAAAACATGAAACATAAAACAAACAAACAGTATAGTAATAACATGAATTAAGTAATGATAATGATTAGTATAATAGTGATACAAAATAGTAAAACTTAAAACATAAAACAAACAAACAATATAGTAATTACATGAATTAATAATTATAAAGATTAATATGATAGTGTTACAAAATAGTGTTAGAATATTGTAAAACATAAAACATAAAACAAACATGCAATATAGTAATAACATGAATTAAAATTATTAATATAGTAATAACATGAATTAAAAAATGATAATGATTAGTATAATAGTGTTACATAATAGTAAAACATATAACTTAAAACAGAGAAACAATATAGTAGTAACATGAATTGAAATGATTAATATAGTAATAACATGAATTAAAACTATTAATATAATAATAACATGAATTAAATAATGATAATGATTAGTATAACATTGTTACAAAATAGTAAAACAAAAAAACAATATAGTAAGAACATGAATTAAAATTATTAGTATAATAATAACATGGATTAAATAATTATAATGATTAGTATAATAGTGTTACAATATAGTAGTAATATAAACCATAAAACAGACAAACAATATAGTAATAACATGAATTAAATAATGATAATTATTAGTATAGTAGTGTTACAAAATAGTAAAACATAAAACATAGAACAAACAAACAATATAGTAATAACATGAATGAAATAATGATAATGATTAGTATAATAGTGTTACAAAATAGTAAAACATAAAACAGAAAACAAACAAACAATATAGTAATAACATAAGTTAAAATTATTAATATAGTAATAAGATGAGTTAAATAATTATAATGATTAGTATAATAGTGTTACAAAATAGTAAAACATAAAACAAACAAACAATATAGTAATAAGATGAATTTAAATTATTAATATAGTAATAACATGAATTAAATAATGATAATGATTAGTATAATAGTGTTACAAATTAGTAGAACATAAAACATAAAACCAACAAACATTGTAGTAACAACATGAGTTAAAATTATTAATATAGTAATAACATGAATTAGATAATGATAATGATTAGTATAATAGTGTTACAATATAGTAAAGCATAAAACACAAAAAAAACAAACAATATAGTAATAACATGAATTAAAATTATTAATACAGTAATAACATGAATTAAATAATGATAATGATTTGTATAATAGTGTTACAAAATAATGCTACAAAATACTAAAACATAAAACATAAAACAAACAAACAATATAATAGTAACATGAATTAAAATTATTAATATAGTAATAAGTTCAATGAAATAATGATAATGATTAGTATAAGAGTGTTACGAAATAGTGCTACAAAGGACTAAAACATAAAACAAACAAACAATATAGTAATAACATGAATTGAAATTATTAATATAGCAATAATATGAATTCAATAATGATAACGATTAGTATGATAGTGTTACAAAATAGTAAAACATAAAAAATAAAAAGTAACAAACAATACCGTAATAACAATTATTAAATAATAATAATGATTAGTGTAATAGTGTTACAAAATAGTAAAACGTATAACATAAAACAAACAAATGTTATAGTAATAACATGAATTAAAATTATTAATATAGTAATAACAATTATTAGATAATGATAATGATTAGTATAATAGTGTTACAAAATAGTAAAACATAATAGTACAACATAAAAAATAAAAAAACAAACAACACAGTAATAAAATTATTAATATAGTAATAACTTTTTGATTATTAAACTGGATGAATCAGGCTTGCTGCGCGCAGCCCGACCCTTCCTAGGGTTCTGAGTGCCTCCTCCGCCTCCCAGGCTGCTGCGCCTCTGCGCACAGCCTCCCTCTTCCCTCAGATCCTGCTAGCGACCTGACCCCCCTGCTCCCAATCCAATGCATCTGCGGTGCTGTTGGCTGGTGCGCCCCTGCGCACAGCCTCGCCCCTCCCCTGCTGCTAGATGGAGGCTCCCGAGAGCTCTGTCCCCTCTGGAGATCCGCCCCCTGAAGTCGTTGCTTTCAGGAAATTGATTTTGAATGGAACAAATCGGGCTCCTTCTGCGTCCCAGCAAAAATTCATAAAAAGATTGGATACGATCCCCTCTGTGGCCCTGCCAGAGGAGGACACCTGCAAGGCTGCACTGAACTTGGCAGAAAAATGCCTCATTGGCCAGTTTACAGGCCTATGGCCCTCTCCCAAATCCGTTGAGGACTGGACCCAAAGAAACTGGCAACCTCTGATTAAAAATGGCGTAAAGAGTTACTTCGTGCGCAAAGGGTACTTCGTCTTCGTCTTTGAGAGCTCGGAGGACAGAAGCCTAATCTTCAGAAATGGCCCCTACTTCATGGGGCCGCAGGGACTGTACTTAAATCAATGGAATCCTGATTTTGATCCCTCTCAAGACGTCCCCTCCACGGCGCCGGTGTGGGTTAGGCTCCCCCACCTGCCTCTCCACTGCTGGAATCAAAAATCGTTTCAGACCATAGGTAATGCTTTAGGCAAATATATAGATCAGGCAGTAAGAAGAGACCAATACTCTTGTGCTCGTATTTGTGTCGAAGTGGATCTGGAAGAAGGATTGCCAGAAGCGATCAAACTCACGGTTGCAGGTTGGACGCACATTCAGGAGCTCGATTACGAACAGCTTCCTTTTAAATGCAGACATTGTCATGGCTACGGCCACTTCGCCAAAAATTGCAAGAAGAAAGTCGAGGAGCAGGCTGGCAAACAAAATGGAGATCAATGGACCCTCGTCCAGAGAACTGCCCAAGGAAAGAGAGACACAGGGAAAAGCGCACTCACAAGTGATAGGAACAACGAAAACTTAACTCAGGAAACAGGGGAAATTATAAAAGGAGCCGAGGAGATGCATCAAGATCCACCAATCATAGAACAGGCAAAAGAGAACCTGGAAGAAATCCCTCCACAAAACAAAGAGGGAAAGGGAATCATCCACATCAAAGTCTCCCAAGGCAGCCCCTCAAGCCCCACATATGCTGAAGTCACGAAGAAAAAGATAGTTGAAAGCTCCGAGTCCTCAGAGGAAGAACTCTTTGAGAGGCCATTAAAAAGACCCGGAAGAAGATCCCGCAAGGAAAAAAGAGAAGAAGAGGCAGAAAGGCTCAAAACACAAGGGAGCCAATCCACGATAGAAATGACAATCGGGAGAAGTAATAGGCCCAGGTCCTCTAAGGGCGGCTCCACCCCAAGCACAGGTAAATAATGAAGTTAGTCTCTTGGAATTGCAGAGGACTGGGGAGCCCCGCCAAAATAGAAGCTGTCAAGGACCTTTTACAATCGGAACCCTCTGATATCCTCATGCTCCAAGAGACTAAGATAGCAGGTCAAGCCCTGCTGGAAATCAGTAAAACAAAATGGAAAAAAAACACAGGCATAGCTGTCAACGCTCGGGGATCCTCGGGATGCCTGGCAACGCTATGGAGAGAGGAACAATACCAGCTGATCAGCACTCATCAGACCTTGCACTGGATATATACTGAAATCATTCACATTCCAAGTAATTTACCCATATCTCTTGTCAATCTTTACGTTCCTGTAAACTATTCAGAAAAGAGAGAATGCTGGAAATCTTTGGCAGAATTTCTTGAACAGGAAACTCCCAACAACATTATCCTCGCTGGAGATCTTAACATTGTATTGAACGCCAAAGAAAAAAGAGGAGGTTCTGATTCTAGAGACCCAATGGTAGACGTTGTGGAGGAGATTGCTCAGCTTTGGGATCTCCAAGACTTCAATCCTACCCAAGGTCAATTTACCTGGTCGAATAATAGAACTGGTAAAGATCATATCTCAGCCCGACTATACCGATTTTTAGTGCAATCCCTGCTCATGAATAAGAAAATTATTACAACAAGGATCCTGCCCAAACTGTCATCCGATCATAAGCCTATTCAGCTCTGTTTAGAAGACGAAGAGGACTCGGGCCCCATCCCATTTCGATTCTCTCCCCAATGGATTGAAAGAGAAGGGTTTTTGGACACGGTGAAAGCCTCCTGGAATACCCCTATCTCAGGCTCCGCAAGCTTTGTCTGGGAGCACAAACTGAAGCACACCAAAACAGCATTGAAAGCATGGATCAAGAAGCCTACGCTTAACCCCACCTCTCTCAGAGTGGATGCAGTACAGGCCTTGCATTCCCTTCAAAATGACATGGAGAGCGAAAATATTAATGCAAATCTCTTGGACAAAGAAATCAAAGCGCAGAGAGCAGCCTACCAATCCTTCAGAACCGAGGAAGAATACTGGAGGTTAAAGTCAAGGAGCCTGTGGTTAAAAGGAGGGGATCGCAATACATCCTATTTTCATCGGCAGTTCAGGGCCAGACTTTCAAGGAACCACATATCAGAAATAAAGACCTCGACGGGCCAAATCTGCAAGGGAAATCAGCAAGTTAAAGAAGCCGCAGAACATCACTTCCAGAAGCTCTACACCCCAGAGGATCAAGGAGATGAAATGGAGGAAACATAATTTCTCAATCACATTCCCTCCCTAGTCTCTGATGAAGACAACGCAGAATTAAGCAAACCTGTTACAGAGGAAGAAATAATTAAGACAATCTGGTCCATGGACTCCGACAAGGCCCCTGGGCTGGACGGATTTACCATCCATTTCTATAAAGTGTGTTGGGATATCATAAAAAATGATCTTCAAAAGATGGTAAGGGGTTTCATGTCTAAAGCAAAAGTTGGTGGCAGCACAAACTCAACCTACCTCGCCCTGATCCCCAAAGACTCCAATCCGGAAACATTCGCCAGATTCAGGCAAATTTCACTTTGTAATGCTTCTTATAAGATTTTGGCAAAGCTGTTGGCCAACAGAATGAAACCCATGCTACCTAGAATCATCTCTTCTGCCCAAGGAGGTTTTGTAAAAGGTAGACATATCCTGGACAATGTCATTCAAGTCCAGGAGACCATTCACTCTAGTAAAGAGAGAAAAGAGAAAGGCATGATAATAAAGCTTGATATGGCGAACACGTTCGATAGAGTCAATAGAGAATTCCTCAGTAAAGTCTTGCTCTCCTTTGGCTTCTCCATGCAGTTTGTCAATCTTCTCAAAGCTTGCATGAACAACCCCTGGATTGCTCCTCTCATAAACAGCAGGCCGACTATCTTCTTTAAAGCCAAGAGGGGCATCAGGCAGGGATGCCCGCTTTCCCCCTACCTTTATATCATCTTGGCTGAGGCCTTAAGTAGAAAACTTGAAGCCGAAAGAGTGATAGGATCCATTCCGGGACTTAAATCCTCCAACAGAACAAGCTCTCTAAATCATGCTTTATTTGCAGATGATTTGATCCTTCTGGGGGCGCCTCAACCAGAATTGCAAAAGCCTTCGACAAGGTCATAAAGAATTACTGTAAAGTCTCAGGGGCTCTAGTAAACATAAACAAAAGTGAAGTTTACAGTTGGAACACAGATCAGCAGGCCCTCTCTGCCATAGCCAACACTCTTGGTTTCAAAGGGCACTCTCACTGGGAGAAAATTAAATATCTCAGTCTACCCATAATCTCAGGAGTCAATAAGAGATCGCTCTGGTCAGACATTATCTGCAAGTTCAAATCCAAGATCTCGAAATGGGGAGGCCACTGGTTGACTAAAGGAGGTAATGTCATCTTAATTAAATCACAGCTCTCTTCATTAATAATCTACCAAGCTGCATTTTTTCTCGCTCCCAGAAACATCATGGATCAAATCTCCTCACTGCTTCGAAATTGCCTCTTGCAAGGCGGCAGGGGCAACGATAAGAAACTCCATCTTGTCAATTGGGAAACAGTCAAGAAACCCATCGATGAAGGAGGTTTGAACATACGAGATCCTTCCCTGGCCAATCTCGCTTTAGGAAGCAAGATCCCGTGGAAAATTTTTAAAGAACCAACTCATCCTGTAAGTCTTACTCTGCGAGCAAAATACACAAAATCCATCGATTTGAGAAACCTCCATCTAGATGACACAGTCAATTGCACGTTGTTGTGGAAGCTCTGCCTAAAAAGCAATAAACTCTTCAAACATTACATCTACAGAATCCCAGGGAACGACAAGGGAACCAGGCTCTGGCAGGACAGGATAATGGGGCGAAATGCTCTAATCCACAATGAAGAAATCGCAGGAATAAGAGACTGGTTAATAGCAGCAGGGAAGACAAGGTTGTGCGACATTTCAGATTGGGATCTGAGTGGCGATTGGGTTGGTTGGGCAATCCCTGCTCCTCCAGACCATCTCCATCAACAAAAATTAATCTTCATGAACCTGCTCATCGACGCCGCCCCGATCCATAGATCGATGCAAGACCGATGGGGTTGGGGACGCTCTGGCAAATACATAACTGCAGAAGGATATAAAGCTTACCAGACAATGGGGAACAGCAACCATAGCCCGGCGTTGTGGAAGATCATTTGGGATCCTGCAGCTCTCCCGAAAGTCAATTTTTTTGTCTGGACACTGATTCACAATAAGATACTTACAGGTGACAATCTAAACAAAAGAAGCTTCGCTGGCCCTCACTGGTGCGCCCTTTACAGATGCAACGCTGAGACATCTCAACATCTTTTCATTGACTGTCAGTTTGCAAAGGATGTCTGGGGATTTTCGCTCCAAGACCTTCACATATCCTCCCCTGCCCAGACCTCAATATCAGACCTCTTCGCCGAATGGAATCACCGGTACCCTCGGCACATCCCTCAGAAGTCGATCTGGCATAAAATCTGGAACGCGTTGCCCAAATTCATCTGCTGGAAGATCTGGTTGGCCCGCAATCAGAAGGTATTCACGGATCACCATCTATCGCCCCTGCAAGTAGTAGCTAAGGCCAGATCTCTGTTGATTGAATCGGTGCAGCAACAGTATGTTAAAGAGGATCCTTTTCTCCAGCAGATAGAAAAACGTTGGATTGGTAAGTTTGATCTGCAACTCAGGAATATCCTCCCTTCCCCCAAGCTAGAGCTCCCTGCCTGGAAGAAGAGAGACGCAGATGAATCATTTCAGGCTTGGTGGAGAGCTCAAAATCTGTTTTCAATATTCTTTGATGGGGCTTCTAAAGGAAAAGAGGTCCCTCGAGCACTGGCGGCATCATCTACTCTCCTGAAGGGCGATCCAAAGATTCTTTCTTCTGGGGTCTCGGAGTGAAGACTAACAACCAAGCTGAACTGCTCAGCCTACTCAAAGCCTTTCAAATCGCCAGAGAAAAAGGAATCAACGATATCCAGATTTTTGGAGACTCGGAGATCCTCATAAAAAAGCTGATTGATGGAGAGCTCTTCAGAAATGCCGACCTCAACAGAACTCTGGAAAGACTGAAAAGAGTCCTCGCATTCTTTGCATCATACAAAATCTTCCATATTCTCAGAACTTCAAACAGCGAAGCGGACTTGATGGAAAACAGAGGGAGCGTCCTGGACAGAGGTTGGTTCTTCATTAATGAGGTCAGATCTATAGAATCACCTCCATAAGGGTTCAGTATTAGTTGTTGCTCTAAAAGTGTAAGCAGAATGTAATCCGGGCTGCTACGACAAAGCCCCACTCTTTTTTCCATCAGTTTCAATAATATATCATAACCGTTACCGTTAAAAAAAAAAATTTATTAATATAGTAATAAGATGAATTAAAACTATGTCCACATGGTGTAGCTCAAGCGACAATGGCCGTGGAAATGAAGTCTCACCGAACCGGAAGTCTTGGGTTCAAATCTTGGGCTACCCTTCCCCCGTTGAGGGGTACTTAATGGACATGTAAATCGGAGAGTCACACCCCAGCCTACAAAAAAAAAAGATGAATTAAAACTATTAATATAGTAGTAACAAGAATTAAATAATGATAAATATTTGTATAATAGTGTTACAAAATAGTAAAACATGAAACAAACAAACTGTATAGTAATAACATGAATTAAAATTATTAATATAGTAATAACATGAGTTAAATAATGATAATGATTATAACAGTGTTACAAAATAGTAAAACATAAAACATAAAACAAGCAAACAATATAGTAATAACATGAATTAAATAATTATAATGATTAGTATAATAGTATTACACAATAGTGTTACAAAATAGGAAAACATAAAATGTAAAGGAAACAAACAATATAGTGATAACATGAATTGTAATTATTAATATATTAATAACATGAATTAAATAATGATAATGATTAGCATAATAGTGTTACAGCTTAGTCAAACATAAAACATAAAACATAAAACAAACAAACTGTATAGTAATAACATGAATTAAGATTATTAATATAGTAATAACATGAGTTAAATGATGATAATTATTAGTATAATAGTGTTACAAAATAGTAAAACATAACAAATAAAACAAACAAACAATATAGTAATAACATGAATTAAATACTGATAATGATTAGTATAATAGTGTTACCAAATAGTAAAACATAAAATGTAAAACAAACAAACAATATAGTAATAACATGAATTAAATAATTATAATCATTAGTATAATAGTTTTACAATATAGTAAAACATAAAACATAGAACAAACAAACACTATAGTAATAACATGAATTAAAATTATTAATACAGTAATAACAAGAATTAAATAGTGTTAATGATTAGTATAATAGTGTTACAAAATAGTAAAAGATAAAACGTAAAACAAAAGTCCTCAAGATGCTGGCAAAAGTTGGAAGGAGACCCAAGATAGAAATTCCTATGTATGAAGGGAGTTTGAATGCCGAGGAGCTCATGGATTGGATCAGATCCATAGATCAGTATTTCGATTCTGAAGAGGTTGAGGTGAATAAGAGGGTGAAGTTTGGAGTCACTAGACTGAAGGGCCATGCAGCGATCTGGTGGGATGAGTTACAGACATCAAGAACGAGAAAGGGGAAATCTAAGATCAAGCAATGGGATAAAATGATAAGCAAGATGAATTGAAGTTTATGCCTAAAGACTATCATTTGAATCTTTTTAAGCAGATGCAAAATCTGAAGCAGAAAGGAATGTCTGTTAAAGAATATACTGAAGATTTTTACAGGTTAAATATCAGAACAGGGCATGTAGAAGATGATTTGGAGAAAGTAGCCAGGTATATTAATGGGCTAAGGTATGAGATCCAAGATGAGATTAGCTTGTTAAGTTTGAAAAATGTTGAGGATGCCTATCAAGCAGCCTTGAAAGTAGAGGAAAAACTGTTGCGCAAACAAAACTAGAGAAACAAAGGTAAGAATCCAGCAAAAGAAGGAAGGATACTTGAATCCAAAGTTCAAGACTCTCAAAATGAGGCAGTGAGTGCAAGCAATAGAGCACCACAAAGAGGAGATTTTGGTCGTGGAAGGTTTGTGCCCAGAGGTAGAGGCCGAGGAAGAGATGTTCGGTGCTTTGCATGTGGTAAATGGGGACATGTACAATGGGATTGTCCTCATTAGAGATCAGCAAACCAGCGTAACGTGAATGTTGCAGAAGCCAAGGAGGAGATTCCTCAACCTGAAGCTAAAGAGGAACCACCAGAAGATGGAGAGTCCCTATTACTGAGGAGGTATTACTGGAAGGAGCTAAGGAACCAGTTCAAAGAAGGACTTTATTCAGGACTGTATGCAAGTCCAAGGGTAAGTGTTGCAAATTGGTAATTGATAGCGGTAGTACTGACAATCTTGTTTCTATAGAGAATGCGGTGATATAGCTGAAAATTGGAAAGGCAGTCAGGTGATAGCCCACCACCCTTAGGTCAAGAAAGTATCTATGGCGGAGAGCGCGTGGCTCCAGAAGTAGAGGCATCAAGATTTTTGTGCGTGAACTGGAACAATGTAGAAGTTTGGACTTATTCCAGTTGGCAGCTGATCAGATGTTATATTCATTAATGTAAGAATAGGATGCCAATGGAATGTCCGGCTGCCCACGAAGTATTGCTCGAGGAAGGAGGGCCTTAAGGAGTTCTTTGATCTCAGAGAATGCCATTCAATCGAATGGCGAGGAGAAAATATTTATACTTTTGGAAAAGATGGGAATAAGCATACACTACTGCCGTTGAAAGTTGAAGATGATAAAGAAGCAGCTGGGAACAATGTTACGTTGATGAATGAGAAGATCCTGTTGCAGGAAGATGAGAAGGGTAAGGAGATGCATTTTGCTAGTGTTGGCAAACCCAAGGTAATTTTAACTTCTAGAAATTTAGAAGATTTACCTGAAGAAATTTAGAATTTCTTGAATGATTGTGTTGATATTGTTGTGGATGAGTTGTTACCCATTAGAAGTATTAGTGAACATAATGATCTAATATCAGGAGTTAGCTTGTCAAATAAAGTAGCTTACAGGGTAATGCAGGAAAATGTCGAAGCTGGAACACAAGTGAAAGAGTTGATGGATAAATGGCTAATCAGTGGAAGCCTTAATCCATGTGCTGAGCTAATAGCACTCAGTTCGAAGAGAGAAGTTGAATGGTGCATGACTCCAAATTCTCGAGCCTTATATAAAATCACCATCAGGGTGAACAATGAAGATTTGAAAGAATATGCCGTCTCTAAAGAAGAACTGAAATTGGATCCGAAGAAAATCCAAGTAGATGTAAATTGGCTAACTCCTAGAATCATATTTGAGGGAGATGTCAAACGCAGATGGCGGGAGTGCAGTAGCAAAGACAAGAAGCAAGCAGATATGAGGAGGCGAAAAAAGAAATTCCAAACAGGTGATTTAGTTATGTATTGCCGAAAGGTACCTATA
>APFE030726475.1:51369-62733 GCA_000404065.3 Pinus taeda | reverse complement strand
ATACCCATTAAACCTTTTACTTGAATATTTTCCCAGTCAATAATGTGCTAAGAGTTATACACATATTTATTTAGTAAAGATGCGTGAAATACATTGTGGACCTAGATGTGGCTTGGTAGCACAAGCTTATAGGCCATTGGTCCAATTCTTTCCAAGACTTGAAAAGGCCCGTAGTATCGAGTGCTAATTTAGCACAACCCCGCCATTGCAAGGAACTTTTCCGGGGCTTCACCCTCAGGTAAATATGATCTCTGGGTTGAAATTCCTTTTAAGTCCTCTTTTTATCTGCATACACCTTCTGTCTATCTTGGGCCACCCTCAAATTTTGTTGGAATTTCTTGAGAACCTCCTCCATTATGCTAGCATGTTAGGACCCAACGCTAGCTTATTCATCGAATTATTCCAATCTATGGGTACTCTACACTTTCTTCCATACAACACCTTGAAAGGGCTCATGCCTAACGATTCGTGATGTCCATTATTATATGAAAATTCCACTCGATGGAGGTAGTCCTCCCACTTGTGTGGTTGCTGCATCACGAACATATGTAGCATGTCTTCTAACACCTGATTTACCCATTCAGTTTGCCCATCTATTTGAGGATGATAGGCAGTACTAAACTGGATTTGAGTACCTAATCCTGCAAAGAGAGTCTTTCAGAAGGTGGATGTAAATTTCACATCCCTATCTGAAATTACTACCTTGGGTATCCCATGTAAGCGAAATATCTCCTTCATAAATATTTCTGCGATTTCCACGTTTTTAAGTGTGGATTTCACAGGTATGAAGTGAGTTGTTTTACTCAATTTGTCTACCACCACCACAACTGAATCATGTTGCTTCCTTGTGCGGGGTAGACCGATGATGAAATCTAAGGATATGGTCTCCCATTTCCATTCCGGAATGGGCAATGGTTGTAACAATTTGACGGGATGTTGGTGTTCCTCTTTCACCAGTTGACACTCCAAACATTTGGACAAATATTCTATGATATCATTCCTCAATCCGAACTAGAAGTATCCTTTTTTGATGGCTGAAAACATTTTCTGATACCCTAGGTGGCTCACACAAGGTTTCCTATGAATCTCATCTAATATCAATAGTTTAATCGAATTTTGGTTTGGAATGTAAATTCTATCTTTAAAAGTAAGGAGATTATAAGGATTTATACCAAATTCTAATTTTTCCTTTTTTAGTAGAGTTTCTTTTGTCTGTTGCCAAAGGAAAGTATACTCTAGATCTCTGTTAAACGCTTCCTTTATGATTTTAGGAATATTTGAGCTTGCTTGTCTCATTCGAACCTCATAGATACAGTGTAATTTTCTGCTCAGTGTGTCGGCCACACGATTTTCCTTCCCCTTTAAATGCTTCATCTCAAAGTCAAATTCACTTAAGAAAGTTGTCCATCTAGCCTGTCGAGCATTCAAGCTAGACTAATTGAAGAAATTGGTAAGACTGCTATGATCTGCTAGCAACAAAAATTTCTTCCCCAATAGGTAATGTCGCCACATTTTAAGTGCGTGTACTACTGCCGTCAATTCGAGGTCATAAGTTGACTATCGTTGCTCATACTCCTTCAACTTTCGAGATTCATAAGCAATCACCTTTCCTTCCTATGTCAGCACCCCACCAAAACCCTATTTGCTTGCATCCGTGCAAACCACAAGACCTTCCCGGATCTGCTACTTTTAGTACTGGTGCAGCGGTGAGAATATGCTTTAATTTTTCAAAGCTTTGCTGACATTCAGCTATCCATTGGAAAGCGCAACCCTTTTTCTGTAAAGAGGTCATTGTAAAGGAGATCGTTGAAAACCCCTCAATGAATCTACGATAGTATGCAGGTAATCCCAAGAATGATCTGATATCAACGACATTCTTCGGGGCTGTCCATTCCATGATTGTTTTGATCTTTTCCAGATGCAATGCCTTCTACTAATATAACGTCACCCAAATACTAAATTTGATTCTTGAAGAAGTCACACTTGCTGAATTTGGCATACAATTGATTTTCCCTTAATGTCTGCAATACTATTTTCAGGTGTTCTTTATGCTCCTCCTGGTTCTTAGAGTATATTAAAATATCATCTATGAAAATCAACACAAATTTATCCAGGTAATGTTGGAAAATACCATGCATCAGACTCATAAAGGTGGCTAGGGCTTTTGTGATGCCAAACAGAAATACCATGACTCGTAGTGACCATAGGAAGTATGGAAGGTTGTTTTGTAAATATATTCATCTTTTATTCTTATCTGATGGTATCTAGATCTTAGATCAATTTTTGAGAACACCTTAGCCCCTTGCACCTAATCAAACAGATCTTCGATATGTGGTAAAGGATACTTATTCTTGATGGCTAGTTTGTTTAGTTTTCGGTAATGGATGCACAATCTAAGGGTCCCATCCTTTTTTTCGTACAAATAATACGAGATCTCCCCAAGGGGATACACTTGGACGAATGCATTTTTTATCTAGAAGCTCCTGTAACTGTATTTTGAGTTCTATTAATTCAGGTATGCTCATGTGATAAGGATCTCTAGATATGGGGGTTCACCCAGAATTAACTCAATGGTGAAGTCAATATCTCGCTTTGGTGGTAAACCAGGAATGCTTTCCGGATAAACATCCACAAAGTCCTGAATTACAGGAATAATTTCTAGTGAAGTCATTTTATTTTTAGAGTTTGTAAATCCCACCTACACAACATATATTTGACACCTTTTTCTAATGCATTTCCCTAACTGACTGGCAGTAATAGGACGTAGCTTGGTGCTGGTTTTTATTCCTTGTAGTTCATTTCTTTGACCTGATTCTGAAATAAAACTTACAGTTTTCTGTTTACTGTCTACTAGCGACCAACATTTTTCCAACCAGTCCATTCTAATTAAGATATCATAAGAACCCAAAGGAAGTATATTAAGATCACATAAATAGGTTGCCCAGAAATGGTTATGGGACAACGTTCTGTCTTGGCATTAACCCTTCTCTTTGTGCCAGTGGCTAGTTGAACTAGCCAGGGTTTTGAAAATCTTATGCTCACTAATTAACACTTTTCAACCACTTTAGGACTGACATAGCTTAATCTAGCACCTGGATAAAATAAAACAGAGACAAGTTTCTTGGCGATCATACCTTCACATTTGATCATCGTGGGCTGGAATTCGGCCTGATGATCATCCAAGGCGGGATTAATTCTCGATATGCTCCTCGCCACTTCCCCAACGGTGCATGCTTCTTGCATATTTGATAACTATTATGTTCTAGCTCATTGTGGACAATTTTTGTAATAATGGCGTTCTCCGCATCCCCAGCATTGTAGCAGCGGTTTTTATTGTTGATCATTGACAGATTTTGTGACTCCCTCCGCTGGTCTATTTTCAGAGTATGCAGTTCTGGGTTGATTTCTGGCTAGAAACTTGCTGAATGTATTTTGTTGTGCATTCTTGTGGTTAGCAAATTTTGGGTGTCTGTCAGGAATCAAACTTATACCTCTCGTGTTTAATCCCCATTTTGGCCTTTCATTCTTCTATTTCATTTGCTGATAGCAAATGTGGGCCTTTCGCACAACATCATCCAGTGTCTTGGGGTAGTCAAATTCCAGTTTTTCCTTCATAAAGTTTGGTAAATTGCTAATGAAACACTGAATTTTGGCCTTTTCCTCTTGCATGTAAGGCACATAGCGTAGTAAGGACGTGAATCTGGTCACCTATTCATCCATGGTTAAGGTTCCCAATCTTAACTCATGGAATTCTTTCGCTTTTTCATCATAATAGCGTTCAGTTAGATATTTTTCCTTGAAATGTTTTTGAAATTCATTCCATGTAACATGTTCTTTGTCAATTTTCCTTACCGTCTTGATTTCCTCCCACGAGAGAGTCACCTTTCCCCTTAACTGATCAATCGTCAATCATGCCTTTAGTTTGTGAGTGTGCTCATAAATCTGAAAATACTTGCCCATATCGATTAACTAGGCCTCCGCAACCTCTTTAGATTGTCCCTCAAAGAGTGAAGGCTTAATTTTATTAAATTCTCCTTGTAGTTCTGACTTTAGTTTATTGGTTTTACGCTGGTCGGAAACATTATCCGCACATCCCTCTTCATCCTCTCTATGTCTTTTAGCTGACTCAATGTTTTCTTCTACATGTTGGCAGTCGAGGTCTTTTCCCGATCTTCTACACTTGGGTCTGGGTGGCACTGATTTTGTCGATTGGACAACTTCTTAAAGTTCTTTCCTATTCTAAACGCAGTCGTTCATTGTCTATTCTCAAACTGGTCATTTCTGCATGCAACTACTGCACAATTTCAAGTAACATTGCATTAGCTTATTGGAATTCCTCACCCAGATGTATCTAAATATCTGGATTAGTGTTCACATAAGTTGTTTTGGGCGATTCAGCTGGTCCGGAGTCCCTTTGCATGATGAACATTCTTTTCTTTTGCTGATGTGATCTTTTCTATTTATATGTATTCACACATAAGTTTATTTAGTTAAAACACAAGCATGAGGTTCCAGTACATAGTTGTTCCCAAAGAGTCTCTATGTACGAACCTGAGCTATGATACCATTTGTAATGTCTAAACTTTAGAAAAAACCATAAAATAAAATAAAAAATCGGCATATATTTACTATGGACATGCAAATATTAATGATATATATAATTATATTAAATGAGTTCGTATCCATGACAATCTACGATGCCATGACCCTGTGTACAAAACTTAAACGCGATTAAATGTTAATTTAATTGACAGGTAAGGAGATCTAGCCGAGGATTTCCTTGGTTAACTAAGCACAAAAATCCATGGCTTGCTCTGCGGTATGGGCCCTCGTCTATAGCTGCACGTGCCAGGCATCCATCTTGTGGGATGTTAACCCCATGTGATCCTGCCATCTTTTATGTCTTTCCGTTGTTAATTCTCCATCCGCCATCGAACGGTAGAGATGGGCTAGGGTTTAACCTAACCAACTCTTGGCACTAAATTCCGGTGGTCTCATTGTTGTTGTCTCTCTTCTGCTTCACGCTGCTCTGTGAGGGCTCTGGCTTTTGTTCTTTGCGAAAGGTGAAGACAGAGGAGGCCGATATACTCGTCAGAGCAGGTATACCCTTCAACTCTACAACCTGAAACTGCGATTGTTGGCGTTGAAAGTCTGTTGTGAGTTTGGGTAACTACTTTACGACCATCCTAAATTTTTCTCCCTGCTATTCAGGGAGGATTTATACAGTTTTGGAGATGGAGGAAGGTAGATTGCATACTGGACTGTCTGCAACAGGTATTTTAAATTGTATAGCATGTTTTCTGATTGAATGTCTGAACCCAGTCTTTGGTTCTTGAGGATTTGTCGTTTTATCTTTGTCTTATGTTGAAATTTGGTTATGATAATTAAGGTTTATCCTGCTTTTATAGGTTGGTGACTCGTCGAGGCTACGTCCTTAACTCAGGTAAAAACCCTACGGCTAAATCTTATATGATTGATTAGCATATTAATTGCCTTTGCTAGCAATGACTCACTCATAATCGTTTAACGCAGGTATGCCATCTACTGGAAGGTTTATTGCTCAGAACCGCGATGCTTGATTTCGTAATAGCTTACGATGTTTCCATTGTTTTTCAGGTTGGGGCTAAGCCTTTGGTTTCCATTCGAAATTAAGTTATTTGAGGGCTTAAGATGAGGGTTTTCCCTGATAGCGTAGTAGGGTAGTATTGATTAAATGTCAATTTTCGGGACTTGTAATTTTCTAAGCTATTCGACCAACTACGGCTGTCCACTTTTCTCAAATTTTGAAATGTAATTTATGATGGGTTTAAAGGCCTTCAAGCCTATTTTCGCTTATGTTAAAGGATGATTGTAATGATTGTTTTCATTATGTTTGTGAGGAGGCCGAGAATGCCGTCAATTCAGTTGTTCTGCTGGCTTCAATCTTTTCCTTGTCTATTATGTTTAAACAACTGTATACTCTCATATTCGTTTTGGCTTACTGTTATGGACAAAATTACTGCATTTATCATTTTTCTTGTGCGTGAGCATCCTGTGATATGAAGGAGACTAGATTTATTTAACTGTGTTAATTTCTATAACAGACTCCTACAACGTTATCTGTGGTTTTGAGATATATATATATATATATGTGTGTGTGTGTGTGTGTGTGTGTGTGTGTGTGTGTGTGTGTGTGTTGCGTGTGTGTGTGTGTGTGTGTGGCTTATTCATGATGTCGTTTTTCGATGTTACCATACTATGGTAATTGATTGCACCTCTTTTCTATTTTCGGTAATAGTAATAGCCTTGACATATTCTGTCGAGAGTTTGTAATGTTGTAAAGATAGTTTATATGCAAATGGATGTGTTCGAGGGGGGGGGGGTTATATCAGTATTGTGCCCTCAACATTACTGTAGACTTTATCTTTATTTCCATCATGTGATAATTATATAACTAGACTATAGGTGTATCTGTCTTGTCTTTATTAGGTATCAAATCACCCCCTCGTTATTCATGCAACAATTAGCCTTCTACCTTATGTAATTACATGTAATTCAAATGTTAATAGCTAATGTTCAACAGTTGTTAACCTATAAAATAGATATGCATAGCTACCGTACATTACATTTTTGTATTCTTTCTACATAACAATATTTATAGTTCAACAATAAATTCTTAAAAGTTTGCTATCTCAATTATCTGAAAACCTGTAATGAAATGTATTTGAAAGGCCTCTCCTCCCAGCCACGAGTCTAGAAGTTACGTCCAGACTCTCCCACGAGCACCTTCTATCTTTTACGTAAATCTAGTCCAGTTACAGTCAGTACTATGTGCCTCAGGACTCCTGTCTAGCCACCATCTTTGTACTCTCTTGTAGACTGTACTGAGCAAATTTCCCACTGGTTTTTTCCACCCAGATCTAGGACCATTTTCTGCTCTTCTCCCCTCTCTATATTACCCTTCTCAGGCAAAGGGTAACTGTTTCTTGGAAACCATTTCATTTAAATAAACAAAACAAATTTATTTTTGTTAAAGTATTACTACATATATTTTTGGTAATTACCATCTATGTGTCTTGGCCCTTCAGCCTATAACAGTCAATATTTCTCATCAAAATATAGTAACATTTAAAATGTCTTTTAGTAAAACATTCACTTAATGATCTCAGTAATCTTTATGCAACTAGGGGTGTTACAAATATTATCTATATACAAAGAACTGTGGTAATTTTATATGGGTAGTTATCTAGACTCATAGTTAATTTGCGTATAACAAAAAACATTTTAGCATCTTTTTGGATATATTATGCAGGATATGCTTTATAGCATGTACTATATGTAATTTTCATTTTTTTTACTTTCATATTGGGGAGTAGAGATTTAAGATAATATATTATTTTAAAATATAATCAATAAAAAAACATTATAATATTTGTGTAGATATATATTGAATATCTAAAATTGAAGTATTTTATTTAGAGCTCACAATGAATATTTTTTGTTATTACAATTTTTTAATGGCCTAGTCTAACTTATAGATGAAATAGTGTTTTCGCTGGAATCTAACATTACAATTCAAGCAAGAATGTGACTTTTTGTTGTTTAAAAGACATTTTTGAATGCATAAATGGATTCAACACCTTGAAAACCCTTGGGACTCTCAAATTTTGCAGATTAAGTAACTTAAACTCAAATTTTTAAAAATCATTGTAGTATTCTGGTTAAAATTAACCTGAAAAAATATCATGAAAAAAGGCCATTTCATGTATAAGTTAGTCTACACATTTTTTAATGTGTTAATGTATGCATTATTTTATTATTTTTAATTGCTCAATTTTTTTTTTTTAAATAGTAATAAAAAAAATTCAATGTCAGAGATAAATAGAACACTTCAATTTCTAGAGCTTAATACACATCCACACATATATTATAATAGTTTTTATTTAATATATATGATAAATAAAAAATATTATAATATTTGTGTAGATATGTATCAAGCCTCTGGAAATTGAAGTATTTTATTTATGGTCAACATTTACTTTTTTTGTTACTACTATTTTTTAATTTTTTACGTATTAATTTGTTATTTTTTATCCCAAAAAAATGTCATGAAAAAAAGTCATTTTATGTATAAGTTAGACTACGTATTTTTTAATTTGTTAATGTATGCATTATTTTATTATTTTTAATTGCACCAAGAAAATTTAAAAATAGTAATAAAAAAAATTCAATGACTTTCATAAATAAAATACTTCAATTTCTAAATGCTCAATACTCATCATAAGAACCCAAAGGAAGTATATTAAGATCACATAAATAGGTTGCCCAGAAATGGTTATGGGACAACATTCTGTCTTGGCATTAACCCTTCTCTTTGTGCCAGTGGCTAGTTGAACTAGCCAGAGTTTTGAAAATTTTATGCTCACTAATTAACACTTTTCAACCACTTTAGGACTGACATAGCTTAATCTAGCAAATGGATAAAATAAAACAGAGACAAGTTTCTTAGCGATCATACCTTCACATTTGATCATCGTGGGCTGGAATTCGGCCTGATGATCATCCAAGGCGGGATTAATTCTCGATATGCTCCTCGCCACTTCCCCAACTGTGCATGCTTCTTGCATATTTGATAACTGTTATGTTCTAGCTCATTGTGGACAATTTTTTTAATAATGGCTTTCTCCACATCCCCAACATTGTAGCGGCGGTTTTTATTGTTGATCATTGACAGATTTTGTGACTCCCTCCGCTGGTCTGTTTTCAGAGTATGTAGTTCTGGGTTGATTTCTGGTTAGAAACTTGCTAAATGTATTTTGCTGTGCATTCTTGTAGTTAGCAAATTTTGGGTGTCTGTTAGGAATCAGATTTCTACCTCTCCTGTTTAATCCCCATTTTGGCCTTTCATTCTTCTGTTTCATTTGTTGATAGCAAATGTGGGCCTTTCGCACAACATCATCCATTGCCTTGGGGTAGTCAAATTCCAGTTTTTCCTTCATAAAGTTTGGTAAACTGCTAATGAAACACTGAATTTTGGCCTTTTCCTCTTGCATGTAAGGCACGTAGCGTAGTAAGGACGTGAATCTGGTTACCTATTCATCCATGGTTAAGGTTCCCAATCTTAACTCATGGAATTATTTCGCTTTTTCATCATAATAGCGTTCAGTTAGATATTTGTCCTTGAAATGTTTTTGAAATTCATTCCATGTAACATGTTCTTTGTCAATTTTCCTTACCATCTTGATTTCCTCCCTTCAGAGAGTCACCTTTCCCCTTAAATGATCAACCGTCAATCGTGCCTTTAGTTTGTGAGTGTGCTCATAAATTTGAAAATACTTGCCCATATCGATTAACTAGGCCTCTGCAACCTCTTTAGATTGTCCCTCAAAGAGTGAAGGCTTAATTTTATTAAATTCTCCTTGTAGTTCTGACTTTTGTTTATTGGTTTTATGCTGGTCGGAGACATTATCCGAACATCCCTCTTCATCCTCTCTATGTCTTTTAGCTGACTCAATGTTTTCTTCTACATGTTGAGCGGTCGAGGTCTTTTCCCGATCTTCTGCACTTGGGTCTGGGTGGCACTGATTTTGTCGATTGGACAACTTCTTAAAGTTCTTTCCTATTCTAAACGCAGTCGTTCATTGTCTATTCTCAAACTAGTCATTTTTGCATGCAACTACTGCACAGTTTCAAGTAACATTGCATTAGCTTATTGGAATTCCTCACCCAAATGTATCCAAATATCTGGATTAGTGTTCACATAAGTTGTTCTGGGCGATTCAGCTGGTCCGGAGTCCCTTTGCATCATGAACTTTCTTTTCTTTTGCTGATGTGAGCTTTTCTATTTATATGTATTCACAAGTAAGTTTATTTAGTTAAAACACAAACATGAGGTTCCAATACATAGTTGTTCCCAAAGAGTCTTTGTGTACGAACCTGAGCTCTGATACCATTTGTAATGTCTAAACTTTAGAAAAATCCATAAAATAAAATAAAAATTCGACATATATTTACTATGGACATACAAATATTAATGATATATATAATTATATTAAATGATTTCGTATCCATGACAATCTACGATGCTATGACCCTGTGTACAAAAATTAAATGCGATTAAATATTAATTTAACTGACAGGTAAGGAGATCCGGCCGAGGATTTCCTTGGTTAACTAAGCACAAAAATCCATGGCTTGCTCTGCGGTATGGGCCCTCGTCTGTAGCTGCACTTGCCAGGCATCCATCTTGTGGGATGTTAACCCCATGTGATCCTGCCATATTTTATGTCTTTCCGTTGTTGATTCTCCATCCGCCATCAGACAGTAGAGATGGGCTAGGGTTTAACCTAACCAACTCTTGGCACTAAATTCCGGTGGTCTCATTGTTGTTGTCTCTCTTATGCTTCGCGCTACTCTGTGAGGGCTCTGGCTTTTGTTCTTTGCAAAAGGTGAAGACAGAGGAGGCCGATATACTCGTCAGAGCAGGTATACCCTTCAGCTCTACAACCTGAAACTGCGATTGTTAGCATTGAAAGTCTATTATGAGTTTGGGTAACTACTTTACGACCATCCTAAAGTTTTCTCCCTGCTATTCACAGAGGATTTATACAGTTCTGGAGATGGAGGAAGGTAGATTGCATACTAGACTATCTGCAACAGGTATTTTAAATTGTATAGCATGTTTTCTGATTGAATGTCTGAACCCAGTCTTTGGTTCTTGAGGATTTGTCGTTTTAACTTTGTCTTATGTTGAAATTTGGTTATGATAATTAAGGTTTATCCTACTTTTATAGGTTGGTGACTCGTCGAGGCCGCGCCCTTAACTCAGGTAAAAAACCTATGGCTAAATCTTATATGATTGATTACCATATTAATTGCCTTTGCCAGCAATGACTCACTCATAATCGTTTAACGCAGGTATGCCATCTACTGGAAGGCTTATTGCTCAGAACTGCGACGCTTGATTTCGTAATAGCTTACGATGTTTCCATTGTTTTTCAGGTTGGATCTAAGCCTTTGGTTTCCATTCGAAATTAAGTTATTTGAGGGCTTAAGATGAGGGTTTTCCCTGATAGCGTAGTAGGGTAGTATTGATTAAATGTCGATTTTCTTGACCTGTAGTTTTCTAAGTTATTCGACCAACTACGGCTGTCAACTTTTCTCAAATTTTGAAATGTAATTTATGATGGGTTTAAAGGCCTTCAAGCCTATTTTCGCTTATGTTAAAGGATGATTGTAATGATTGTTTTCATTATGTTTGTGAGGAGGCCGAGAATGCCGTCAATTCAGTTGTTCTTCTGGCTTCAATCTTTTCCTTGTCTATTATGTTTAAACAACTATATACTCTCATATTCGTTTTGGCTTACTGTTATGGACAAAATTACT
>APFE030726475.1:23127-50954 GCA_000404065.3 Pinus taeda | reverse complement strand
AATGGCCTAGTCTAACTTATAGATGAATAGTGTTTTCACTGGAATCTAACGTTACAATTCAAGCAAGAATGTGACTTTTTGTTCTTTAAAATACATTTTTGAATGCATAAATGGATTCAACACCTTGAAAACCCTTGGGACACTCAAATTTTGTAGATTAAATAACTTAAACTCAAATTTTTAAAAATCATTGTAGTATTTTGGTTAAAATTAACCTGAAAAAAATATCATGAAAAAAGGCCATTTCGTGTATAAGTTAGTCTACACATTTTTTAATGTGTTAATATATGCATTATTTTATTATTTTTAATTGCTCCAATTTTTTATTTTTTTTGAAATAGTAATAAAAAAAATTCAATGTCAGAGATAAATAGAATACTTCAATTTCTAGAGCTTAATACACATCCACACATATATTATAATAGTTTTTATAATTTTATATGATAACATAAAATATTTATATTTGTGTAGTATCTTATCAAGCCTCTAGAATTGAAGATATTTATTTTATTGTTCAACACTCACTCTTTTTTTGCATATACTAATTTTTTATTTGTTATGGTATGATTTTGTTATTTTTAAATATTATGTTACTTAAATATCCCCTCATTTTTATATATTTATGTATATATTATATATATATATATATATATATATTATAATAAAAATCAAAATATGATTATAAATAAAATACAACTTTTAATAATATCTTCAATCTACCCGATTTTTTAAAAAGGATAATTTCTACTAAAAGAAATATTTTCCTTTTTTTTCTTTTTCTTTTTTTTAAATCCACATCTTCAAATAATATAAATATAAAGAATCCCCCATGAGGGTCACAATGTGCATTTAATGAGCCACTTAGAGGATGCACCCACCACCCCACAGTTCCATCATGCATTTATGGAGAAAGGTTGCCGCCTCCCTTCGCAAGCATGTGCATGTAGGTAACATATGGAAAAGTGTGTCTATTTAATGGCATGGATGAGTGGGATATTAGATGATAAAGAAAGGAGAGGAACTGAGGAATGGTCCTTAGCCTCTTGGTTCTGCTTTTCGATAACAATGTGTGTGTGTAATCCTCTTCGAACAATGGTGGGTTTAAGGTTTTGAAATCTTGGGAGGCATATGTTCTCGTCTACACAAGCCTAGTCAAAAGGCGCCAAATTTTGTCGTTGTTCGTTCTTATGCTTGATCACTAGAGGTTTTCTTTGTGGGAGGGATGTGGTTGGTGCTTAGCCTCTTTTGCGAAAAGAATTCTTAGGTTCTATATAAGTCTCTTCCAATTTATTTCTTAGTGCAATCATTTGTGTTTGGTTTGAGGTGTTTAGGTTTTGAAGCTTTGGGTTTCACTAGCTCTTGGGTGGTAGTTTTATTTTGAGGTTTAGTGTTAATTTTCTTTCAAATTTAAGTCAATGGTTTGAGCACGGGAGCTTCACTAACAAAGAAATACCATACCACTTGCGTTCTTATTGGGGCATAAAAAAGAGGAAAAAATGAAATAATATATTGAGCATATAATAGGATGGTAAAGGGTTTTTATATGTTGTATAGCAATATGTGTATTATAAAGTATTATTTATACAATAAATTAGCCATGCGGAGTCAAAAAACAAGGGGTTGGAGAAATAAAGGTTCAAGAGTATTGTGGGAGTATCGAGAGTGGGAGGGAGAAAGAAAACACTATGGTAATATTAGGTCCATAGTAGCCTAATATTCAAGCCTGTGGCCCTAGTATTGATATGCAATTCATGGTAATGTTAAATTATTAAAGTAAAAGTGACATTCTCCTTTAGCTTTCATTTTCATCCTTTTACTTGAATTTTTAATATTAGCATGAAATGACTTAAGATGATTGAGTGTGGTTCCGACCACATCAGATTTCATATGGAGCAAGTAGAATTTTAAATCTCACTCAGAATCCAACAGACTTATAAGCTTTTTAGGATTTCAGGATTAGGGGATTACAATGTTTCCATTGGATTTTGTCATGTACTAGGGCATGGAACTCACATTTAATCAAGAACACCAATCCCTCTATGTACCTTGATTTTAACGAAATTGGTTGTCAAACTCCTCTTTCATGACCCTACTAAAAATGTACTCATCACTCAAACAAAACCTTTACTTGACATGCTACATATTTTCTATCTTATGTTAATGCTTAGAGGGTGATATTAATGAAAAGGATCCAAAGATAGGCAATGATTTTGATGATATGTAGGTATTTTTTGTAGCATGATATTTTTGGATGCTAGAGGCCATCCAGAGCCTATTTTTTGATGTATTTTCAGTTCAGAGATGGATTGCACTTGATGCTATTTTGGTTATGTGGACCCTTACATGCTATATAAATGAGAACATGTAATATGTGGATCTGTGATTGATGAAGATTATAACTACTAGATGAATGATGTTATATGGTTTAATCCATGTTTTTATGTTTTTTTTTTTTAATATTATCACAAATTCATCATTCTACATGCTTCTGTTGGCATATATGCATCAAAATATATAAAAATATATTATATAAAATTCACTCCCAAAATCGCTCCTGACCCAGGAGCTTTTGAAAATTTCACTCCCCACTCCCACTTCCCACTTTCGATCTTGCTCCCAAGCAACCGTGCTCCAGAACATACATGCATCACATTGCTAATACCTCTATTATCTATGTCCAATGCATGTGTTAATATTTTTTACCTGTTGCTCAATTAGTGATCGTCCCAATGGTGGGGCAATAGATGAGACAACATATATGGCACCTTCACCCTTTCCTTACATCAATGATGAACATGTTGAATGAAAGTGAAGGAGATATTGATATAGACTATTTCTTAGTAGAGGGCACATGCATGCCACAGGAGACAGTGAAATATACTATTGTTTGGAAGAGGGTGCATTCATGCTAACGGCACACATATCACACCTTCAGTTAATTCCAGTTTAGATGTTGTTTCAAATTTCACGATTTCAGTTTTGGATACAATTATTCTATTATTAGAGTTTTTCTTTTGTTATTTTTAGCATGCATTATATATTCTTACTAAAAAGGTGCATATCCCTATTTAATTAGAATACTTATGCATGAGAAAGTCCCATCTTATGTAGAGGAAACATATGTCAAGGAAGGGATGCATGGTTGCATGCTCTAGTTCATCTTTTGATGGAGACATAATTACTTGGCACTCTTACATGCAACTATGGTGCACTAGGTGATCAGGTTAGGGCTACGATTTGACGAAGTCCAACTAGATAGGCTTTTGCACGTGTCCATATTCATTATACTTTCTCTCCTCTTCATATTCTATAAGTGTGATGAAATGTGTGCCATTGTGTTGGTTATTGAGGATTTGTTTTGAACTATTGTAATGTATCGTTTTCAATATTCAATAGAAGATAGATGCAATTAAGAGTTCAAATCTATATATTTTCCATTCAAATTTTCCACAATATATATTTGTAAATCAACCAAATTATATTTGCCTCTTTTCTATTGAAACTTTCAAATTCTCAGCTACCTAGTATTTAGGTTATTCTTTCTAGGTGCAGAATCTGCTTACCATTGTTAATGAAAACAAAGGGATATAAATACAAAGGGTTATAAAAAAATACCTACAATATCTAGTGAAATTAGGGGCTTTTTTAAATTGGGAAGGTGTATTGGGCTCATATTGGTAGGCAGTTAAATAAAATGATTTTTAGAGTCATTTTCTAATATGTAGTCAAATTAAAGGTATTGTATAGTATGCCACGAACACACGTGCTATGTCAGAGGGTCATTGAGTGAAGCCCTCATAGATTTGAGTGAAAGTCACAAGCCTAGGGTTGGGAGTCATGTTCAAAGAAATCCCTTAGTGCTCCGTAGGGTTTCATATGGTCCTTGAAGGGGTAATCTTTGGTGCATTGAATTTAGTGGGTGGTTGTTCTCCTTTAGGTTTTGTATTGTGTAAGTCCCCGCTTCTTTAGTTTTGGGTTCAATAGTTCATGGGGAAAAGTCAGTGGAGGAGATAATTGCTCCTTCTATTTCAATTGTCGAGTCATATGTTGAGTCGGAGACAAGCATTTGGAGTTATTGTGAAGAATTAGCTTGTTGGTTTCCTAATCAGGTTGGTTTTGGGTCTAGTCTAGTGTTATGTTCTTTTGCAGGTAGAGGCTCTCATCGTAATTGTTGGGAATTTGGTCCCAATTCAACCATCCCACCGAGATAAAGGGAGAGGAGTAGACGAAAAAGTGGTGTCTGTGCCCAACAAGGGAAACATGGTGCTTGTCTCTTTGCCCATGATTTGGCCACCACCTTTTTCAATGATGTTCCACCAGAAACACTTAGAGAAATATGAAATCTTAATACATAGGTAGGGGTTGAAAGAAAACCCCTCTCAAATTTAGAACTCATGGAGGATATGTCAACTTGGGTCCCTGACCTTGGACACACCAGCGACAGGAAGAAACAATAGGTCTCAACTCTGTGGCTCTTCATTAGAAAATGAAGACCCTTATAGGCCTAGTCCTTGGGGATAAACAAGTGGAGAAGTATAATATTTTCACATTCATGGGAGATTTCAAGTGAATGCTCAAGAACCATATTTTTTCTTTAGATATAATTGACTCTTATTTGGATTATATATATAGCCACATTACATGTGAATATGATGAAGGGAACCTCATGGATCCTCTTGGCTCTAGTGCAAGGGCTCTGACAAACATCTCTTCTTGTCCAATTATCAGAGAACATAGTGGGGTGAGTTGTTTGATGGCTCTGTACGTCATCTCCTAGCTCGTTTGTTGGGCGTGTGGCATTTATTTTTTCCTCTCACTGGGATGGTGGTTTGCGGGATTGGCCCTAGCCCAATATGGTGGGCATGTAGTAGTTTTTCTAGTTTGCATGCGTTATACTCATCGCTTGCTTATGGTGCTTATGTTTTGGATGAAGACCTTGGTTTGGTTATTTTGTAATTGGGGTTTGATAACCATGTATTGTATCATAATTGTTAGGTTTTCCCTTTGTGGCATTAAGGCCATGGATGTTGTTGGTTTTTTGTGTAAATGTGTATGTTGTCTCTATGCGAGCCTGTAATTTTTTTTTTTTTTTTGGGGGGATTTGAGACTTCTTTGATTAGATTGAATAATAGCATTTATTTAAGATATATATGTCCTCCATAATTATTCTAGAAATATATATAACTCCATGTATATTATATTTTGAGTAATATAATGCCTTAATTTAAAAAATATATATAGTAATATAAAAAAATAAATTCAAAATATTATTTTAGAATAAATTTTCAATACAAATCACACAAATATTATAAAGAAAGTTGGAAGACTGTAGAGAAGAAAAAGAAAGCTACATCACCAATCTCGCCAAGAAAGACAAGGAGCGAGACAATTAGAAATTAAGAAAGTATAGGTCCGATAGACCAATTTGGTCTCAGTGGATGTTAACCATCATCATCATCATCATCAAAATATATTTTATTTATTATTGTAATAAAATTAAAAATATATTTTTACAAATAGTTTGACAATATGTATCTTATATTCCTAGGCTTTGTGTTTTACATAATTTATGATATAAGTATTTTTTTTTAATGTTTTCTCTTTCCTAAAAAAAATCAGTATGGAATTTAAATTTGTATTAATATTTGATATTTAAATTGTAGTGTTTATTTAAAATTTAATTACATAAATTTTTAATTAATTAATATTATTTAACATATAATTTCCATATTACTCATCAAAGGAAGGAGATTAATGTATAATGGTAAAAATGTTTTTCTAAAACTCAAGTCAAACATACAAAATTCAAGTTAAGTCCTCAAAATCTATGAAATATTATTTGTGTCTTTCTACCGTATGGGTTTCCATGTAAAAGCTTGTGTTTCTTTAATGCGATGGCCTTTTTATTTACTATTAATATGATGAAAGCTCCATGACATATCGTTATGATTATTGATATAATGTTGGTGGTTATTATTGATTGCTACATTGCCAACTGATGAAAATTTGTAACTTGGTAAAATAGTTGACCCATTGATTCATCACCCCCCTCTCAGTGTGCTCTTGGGTCTGGCATTTACTATGTGGGATATTTGGAAAGAACAAAACCAAAGGATCGTCCATGACCAACAATTGTTTGCTAAAAGGGTCTAGAAAGTTATAAGGTAGTACATTGAGAAACCATTTTCTTCAAGTCTTGGCATCAAGATGACGGGAAAGCTCCTCCTATGGAAATCCTTATTATGGAGAAAATCAGCATTTCTCCCTCCATGTTATCTCCAACCTCTCTCAAATTTTTGATGCCCTAGTTCCCTTCTCCTTATAAATATTCTCAGCCCCCTAAGGGCTTTGTGAATTTGAGTTTTCATGGGGATTCAAAAGGTAACCCATGGATTGTAGGCTTTGGAGGGATACTAAGAGACCGAAATTATAAGTTTCTTCAGATTTACTCAACTGATTTTGGCACAACTCTACTTCTCTTTTTTAATTTTATTATCACCACTCGTACTTTGAAAATAGGTAATAAATCAACAAACTTCATGGCTAATCTAGAGTGTAATCAATGAGGTCGTAACTTTGAGTTAGGAGCAGTTACAAATTATCTTAGAAGAAGACAAAAATGACCTAGAGAGTAAGGCTACAAATGAACAAAAAACTCCCCTGATGGGGGTGAATATCAAGGGGCGAAGGAGAATAGAGGGTTATCCCTGCCACCCTAGAAATATGAGGAGAATTAATATCGGGGTCAGTGTGGCTTCCCCCTTGCATGTAGAAGCATGTCGATTAAATTTCCTTCCATAAATATTCTTGGTGTTAGCACAAAGAAGCCGAGAGATGTTGAGGTCTTGCTCAGTCACTCGAAACATCAATTGTTTGTTTCCTTACCCTGCAAAATATTTCAAGAAGTTATATTGAAGAGGCACTAACAAAGCGAAAGCTTTGATTGTATTCATTATAAGGGGCACTGGAGTCACTGATCTATGGTTAGCATGGTATACTAACCATGGGAAGTCGCTATAGATGATAGAATAAGGAGTTGACAAAGGTAGCTACAAAGGGTTCTCTGTTTGGTTGAGCTTGAGATCCTAGATGCAGATATCCCTTCCTACAGTAGAGTCTCCCCCGACCTACATCAAAAGGGCACCTTCCATATTTACTTTGATTCTTTTAATCTTTAGGATTACGCTATGAAATTTATAGGGTACACATTTGGAAAAAAAAATATATATGCCAGAATTTACAGTGTAATTTTTGCAATGGTTTGAATATTTCGTGGGGTCTCAACTATGAGGTTGTTTTTAGTCAATTTCCTCTATCTATGTGCCTTGTGGTGTCACTTCTAGCAACCTTCTATTGAATTGAGCTTGGAACTTTCACAAATTTCACTTTTTTTCTTCTAATATTTGGGGTTTGTTGGTTCATGGAGGTTAGTGTTTATGGGGAATCATCTTTGACATCCACCTTAACTTGTTGTTGATAACCGACCTTGTTCAAGGGTTCTTTGTGGGTAGGTGTAGTTTCCTCTTGTCATACTTTTATTCTCCCTACATACTGTGTCAATAATTAGTGGGCAGGTCTAGTATCTGTGTTCCAAAATATACTATGTTTGGTAGTCATGTCCCCTCTGGCTTGGCATTAAGTCCTATGAGTGTCAACATGAGTGCTCATTGTTATTGGTGGAAGATGGAATGCCAAGGAATGCACTGACAAATGTGGGGGAGGGGGTCGTAGCCCCAAAGGATGCAATAAAGCTCAACATCAGGCCCAAAAGGCTATTGAGAGCTATCATACTGTGGTCCCCCCTAATACCTAGAATGAAATTCATAATTTAGAGTCATGCGTGGTTCAAGAAACACATGTCTTCTCAGATTATGAGATCTTGGAAGATGTAGCCACTTTGATTCTTGACTCGGGGAACACCCAGGGATGAAGAAGGCATTATTTGGAGCATTAACCTTATATTGGAATATTAAGGCTCTGTTAGGAAGAATGTTGATGGATAAACAAGTTGAGAGATACAACATCTTTGTTGGATTGGAGGATATAAAAAGGTAGCATCACAATTAGAATTATCATCTAGATAGTATTGAAGAGACAATTACACACATCAAGCTTCATTGCCAATGTAAACTATATTGTCATGCTCCCTCAAGATTAAGTGTTAGAGACACAATCTTAGACACTTCTTCGGATACTTGAGTTTTTTATTTCTAGTTTTTATTTATGTTTTACAATGTACCCATAGATAGTCTACTTATGCTTGTAATGTTGATACTCCTTGAATTTTGGACTAATTATTCTATGTGTAGTTGGTTAAAAATATTAGGTTTCCAACTAAAAAGAGACTACTTATCTAATAATAGCTTTGTTGATGATCCCTGGTAAATGTACTCGTTTTACATGATTTTCTAAAGTAATACTACAAATATATATAATAAACTATACTAAGATGAATTTTGAATACATGTCTATACTAATATTATAATGCATTTTTATTTACTATTGTAATAAAATTCAAAATATTTATTTACAAATGGTTTTACGATACGCATGTTATATTTAGTAGCTTAGTGTTTTACATAATAATTTATGTAAGTATTTCTCTTCCATAAAAGGGAAAAGTAAAAATGTAATTTAAATTTATATTGAATTATTTGATGTTTAATTTAAATTACATATATTTTTAATTAGTTACTATTATTTATAATTTGAAAATTCATATTAAATATTATAAATTGTTATTTATTTTTAGATTGTTTTATTGAAATATTTTTCTATATTGTTGTGAGTAACATTTGGGTTAACATTTGGGTTATCTCAAAAAATTATTAAATGAAAGAGATAATGTATAATGGTATAAATGTTTTTCTCAGGGCTCAACCCAACATACAACAATTCAAATAAGGCCTTACTAGTCTGTGAAATATGAATTGCTCCAAAATGATAAATTTTGTTCATTGTTGGGAAATGATAAGTTTGGTTCATTCTTTACTTGTAATAAGAAAGCAATATATCCATGTCCACTTAAAAAATGTTTAAGGATTCTTGCATCAATATGAGATAGTATTCTTCTTAAAAGTTAAGGGTTTCATGGGCAGTGAATTTTCCAACTATATCATTTTCTGAAAAGAGACTTCCTAAATTCTTTAAACTTAAAAAATTGGGAAGTGATTTTCATATTTTCCATTTTGAGTAAATTTTTAAAAATAAAAATTGCTTACTGCATGAGATCCATATTTTAAAACTTGATTATGGAACTATAAATCATCAAACTTAAAGCTTAATGGTTTGGCTTAGATTTTCCATGATGAAAGAAATTTCATTCAAAGATACTAGGCAGAGGCCATCAAAATCCTAACCATAATAACGAAGGTGTGTTTGTTGATTCTCATACTCGAAGGAAAGTATTATGGATTATTATTAATTGTTGTTTTTAATATTATTATATTAAACACTTATTTGACATTTTTATGAGATATAATAACATTTTTTAATTAGAAAAGGTATATTGCAAATTTAAATTTAACTGGTTAGTAGTTACACTAGTAAATATTATTTAATGTGTTTAAAAGGATGTTTTCACACACCTTAAATCATCTTATTTTGACACTAATGATTATAGAAGTGACTATGTTCTAAATATTTTTGAATGATAAATAATTTAATATTTTTATAGTGATTAATAATAATAAGGAGGATGAGAAGAACATAACTATTCAGTAGTGCTTTAGTGACAGCGAAATTCGAATTGTTAGAAATTAATATAATTTAAATTTATATTTATTTAAAGATCCAATTTTATAGTCCTTAAAAATATTAAGAATAAGAAAAACTTAAATATATTTTGATTAAATAGCAAAGTGAATTAAACCTTAAGCTTAATTTAAATTAAATTTAGATTATTATAAGATCTAACTTTATAACCAAACTTTTTAATTTCTAAAATTAAATATAACTATTCTAAAATTAATAATTAATCATCTATTTTATTTTAAAAATCAATACACATGATTGAACCGTCCAGAATTTATACGTACAAGCTAAATCCTATCATAATTAAGTTGTCACAAATCATGAAGAATTACAAACCTTAAACTACATAATTTATTTTATACCTTAAACCTTAAACTACATAATGATCTTCCACGGCACAGACACAACCGCTTGGTTACAGGATGGACAACGGCATAGTTTTCGCCAGCTTACCTTTATTGTTTAAGATAATATATTATTTAAATATAAAATAAATAAATAAATATTATAATATTAGTGGAGATTTAGGCTAGCTTACATTTATAGTTTTAAATAATATTATTTAATATAAAATAAAATAAATAATATCATAATATTTGTGTAGATTTGTATGGAGAATTTAGAAATTGAAGTATTTTATTTATGGTTGATATTAATTATTTTTTAATGGTTAAAGTATATAGTATTTATTATTATTTAATTGTAATATAAAGTGACAAAACTAAACGTCTAAATTTAGAAAAAACTATAAAATAAAAATACAAATCCGACATGTAGTATTATGGACATACAACTATTAATAATATATATAATTATATTAAATGAGTTCGTGTCCATGGCAATCTACGAGTCCATGACCCTGTGTACAAAACTTAAATGCGATTAAATGTTAATTTAATTGACAGGTAAGGAGATCCAATCGGAGATATCCTTAGTTAACTAAGCACACAAATCCATGGCTTGCTCTCCGGTATAGGCCCTCGTCCGTAGCTCCATGTGGCGGGAATCCATCCTGTAGGATGTTAACTCCATGTGATCCTGCCATCTGTTATGGCTTTCCGTTGTTGATTCTCCATCCGCCATCAGAGGGTAGAGATGGGATAGGGTTTAACCTAACCAACTCTTGGTGCTGAATTCCGGTGGTCTCGTTGTTGTTGTCGCTCCTCTACGTCGCGCTACTCTGTGACGGCTTTGGATTTTGTTCTTTGCGAAAGGTGAACACAGAGGAGGCTGATATACTAGTCAGAGCAGGTATACCCTTCAACTCTGCAACCTGAAACTTTGATTGTTGGGGTTGAAAGTCTGTTATGAGTTTGGGTAACTACTTTATGCCCATCCTAAAGTTTTCTCAGCACTATTCAGGGAGGATATATATAGTTCTGGAGATGGAGGAAGGCATATTGCATACTAGACCATCAGCAACATGTATTTTAAATTGTATAGCAAGTTTTCTCGTTGAATGTCTGATCCCAGTCTTTGATTCAGGAGGCTTTTTCGTTTTAGCTTTGTCATATGTTGAAATTTGGTTATGATATTGAAGGTTTATCCAACTTTTACAGGTTGGCGACTCGTCGAGGCCGTGTCCTTAACTCAGGTAAAAACCCCTCTCGATTACGACTGAATCTTATATGATTGATTAGCAGATTAATTACCTCTCCCACTAATGACTCACTCATAATCTTTTAATGTAGGTATTCCATCTGCCAGAAAGCTTATTTCTCATAACCGCAACCCTTGATTTCGTAAGAGCTTACGGTGTTTCCATTGTTTTTCAGGTTAGAGCTAAGCCTTTGGTTTCTATTTGAAATTAAGTTATTTGAGGGTTTAAGATGAGGGTTTTCCCTGATAGCGCAGTAGAGTAGTATTGATTAAACGCTAGTTTTCTTGACCTTTATTTTTCTAAGTTATTTGACCAGCTACATCTGTCGACTTTTCTCAAGTTTTGAAATGTAATTTATGATGGGTTTAAAGGCCTTCGAGCCTATTTCATCTTATTTTAAAGGATAGTTGTAATTACTGTTTTCATTATGTTTGTGAGGAGGCTGAGAATGTTGTCAATTCGGTTGTTCTGCTGGCTTCAATCTTTTCCTTGTCTATTATGTTTAAACAACTGTATACTCTTCTATTCGTTATGGCTTACTGTTATGGACAGAGTTACTGCATTTCTTATTTTTCCTGTGCGTGGGCATCCTATGATATGAAGGAGACTAGATTTATTAACAGACTCCTACAATGTTATCTATATAAGGATAGTTCATATGCAAATGTATGTGTTCGATGGGTCGGGGGGGGGAGGGGGGGGGTTTATATCAGTATTCTGTCGTCAACATTACCCTAGACTTTATCTTTATTTTCATCATGCGATAATTATATAACTAGACTATAGGTGTATCTGTCTTGTCATTATTGGGTATCAAATCACCCCCTGGTTATTCGTACAACAGTTAGCCTTCTAACTTATGTAATTACTTGTAATTCAAATGTTAATAGCTATTGTTTAGCAACTGTTAACCTGGAAAATAGATATGCATAGCTATCGTACATTACATTTTTGTATTATTTCTACATAACAATATTTATAGTTCAACAATAAATTCTTAAAAGTTTGCTATCTCAGTTATATGAAAACCTATAATGTAAATGTATACGAAAGGTCTCTCCTCCCAGCCATGATTATGGCAATCACATCCAGACTCACCCCCGAGCACCTTCTATCTTTTACGCTGGATCTAGTCAAGTTACAGTTAGTACTATGGGCCTCAGGACTCCTATCCAGTCAACATCTCTGTACTCACTAGTAGACTGTATTGAGAAAATTTCCCACTGGTTGTTTCCACCTATCTCTAGGACCATTTTCTGCTCTTCTCCCCTCTCTATATTACCCTTTTCAGGCAAAGGGTAACTGTTTCTTGGCAACCGTTTCTTTTAAATAAAAAAACAGTTTTATTTCTATTAAAGTATTACTACCTATATTTTAGGTAATTACCATCTCTATTTCTTGGCTCTTCAGCCTATAACAGTCAATATTTCTCATCAAAATATAATAACATTTAAAATATCTTTTAGTAAAACATTCACTTAATGATCTCATTAATCTTTATGCAACTTGGGGTGTTACATCTCCCCCCCCATATAAGGAACACCGTCCCTAGTGTTCTCTTCCTTTTAAGAAAATAATGTTGGATAAGCCTTTCGCATGAATTCCTCCTCTTCCCAAGTGGCGTCTTCTGGGCCAAAGTGCTTCCATTACACTTTAACCTGGGTGATGGCTCGCTTTCGCAAGTTGGTTTCCTACTGATCGAGAATATGAAAAGGTTCTACCAGGAACTCTCCTTCTGATTCGACCTGCACCATAAAACAATTTTCAATTACTTTCGTAAAATTATCTCTCTCTCTCTCTCTCCTCTCTCTTCTTCTAATCCTCTCTCTCTCTTCTCTCTCTTCTCTCTCTCTTCTCCTCTCTCTCTCTCTTCTTCTCTATATATATATTATATATATATATATATTATATACTATATATATACTTATATATATATATTATATATATAATATATCTCCATTCTTATACCCATTAAACCTTTTACTTGAATATTTTCCCAGTCAATAATGTGTTGAGAGTTATACACATATTTCTTTAGTAAAGATACGTGAAATACATTGTGGACCTGGATGTGGCTTGGTAGCACAAGCTTATAGGCCACCTGTTCAATTCTTTCCAAGACTTAAAAAGGCCTGCAGTATCAGGTGTTAATTTAGCATAACCCCGCCATTGCAAGGAACTTTTCCGGGGCTTCACCCTCAGGTAAATTTGATCTCTGGGTTGAAATTCCCTGTAAGTCCTATTTTTATCTGCATACACCTTCTGTCTATCTTGGGCCACCCTCAAATTTTGTTGGAATTTCTTGACAGCCTCCTACATTATGCTAGCATGTTAGGACCCAACGCTAGCTTATTCATCGTATTATTCCAATCTATGGGTACTCTACACTTTCTTCCATACAACATCTTGAAAGGGCTCATGCCTAACAATTCGTGATGTCCATTATTATATGCAAATTCCACTCGATGGAGGTAGTCCTCCCACTTGTGTGGTTGCTGCATCACGAACATATGTAGCATGTCTTCTAACACCTTATTTACCCATTCAGTTTGCCCATCTATTTGAGGATGATAGGTAGTACTAAACTGGATTTGAGTACCTAATCCTGCAAAGAGAGTCTTCCAGAAGGTGGATGTTAATTTCACATCCCTATCTGAAATTACTACCTTGGGTATCCCATGTAAGCGAAATATCTCCTTCATAAATATTTATGCGATTTCCACGGTTTTAAGTGTGGATTTCACTGGTATGAAGTGAGTTGTTTTACTCAATTTGTCTACCACCACCACAACTAAATCATGTTGCTTCCTTGTGTGGGGTAGACCGGTGATGAAATCTAAGGATATGGTCTCCCATTTCCATTCCGGACTGGGCAATGGTTGTAACAATTTGACGGGATGTTGGTGTTCCTCTTTCACCAGTTGACACTCCAAACATTTGGACAAATATTCTGCAATATCCTTCCTCAATCCGAACCAGAAGTATCCTTTTTTGATGGCTGAAAACATTTTCTGATACCCTAGGTGGCTCACACAAGGTTTCCTATGAATCTCATCTAATATCAATAGTTTAATCGAATTTTGGTTTGGAATGTAAATTTCGTCTTTAAAAGTAAGGAGATTATCAGGATTTATACCAAATTCTATTTTTTCCTTTTTTATCAGAGTTTCTTTTGTCTGTTGCCAAAGGAAAGTATACTCTTGATCTTGGTTAGACGCTTCCTTTATGATTTTAGGAATATTTGAGCTTACTTGTCTCATTCGGACCTCATAAATATAGTGTAATTTTCTGCTCAGTGTGTCAGCCACACGATTTTCCTTCCCCTTTAAATGCTTCATCTCAAAGTCAAATTCACTTAAGAAAGTTGTCCATCTAGCCTATCGAGCATTCAAGCTAGACTAATTGAAGAAATTGGTAAGACTGCTATGATCTGTTAGCAGCAAAAATTTCTTCCCCAATAGGTAATGTCGCCGCATTTTAAGTGCATGTACTACTGCTATCAATTCGAGGTCATAAGCTGAATATCGTTGCTCATACTCCTTCAACTTTCGAGATTCATAAGTAATCACCTTTCCTTCCTATGTCAGCACCCCACCAAAACCCCATTTGCTTGCATCCGTGAAAACCACAAAAGACTTTCCCAGATCTGCTACCTTTAGTGCTGGTGCGGCAGTGAGAAGATGCTTTAATTTTTCAAAGCTTTGCTGACATTCAGCTGTCCATTGGAAAGCGTGACCCTTTTTCTGTAAAGAGGTCATTGTAAAGGAGATCGTTGAAAACCCCTCAATGAATCTACGATAGTATCCAGCTAATCCCAAGAATGATCTGATATCAACGACATTCTTTGGGGTTGTCCATTCCATGATTGTTTTGATCTTTTCCAGATGTAATACCTTCTACTAATATAATGTGACCCAAATACTGAATTTGATTCTTGAAGAAGTCACACTTGCTGAATTTGGCATACAACTGATTTTCCCTTAATGTCTGCAATACTATTTTTAGGTGTTCTTTATGCTCCTCCTAGTTCTTAGAGTATATTAAAATATCATCTATGAAAATCAGCACAAATTTATCCAGGTAATGTTGGAAAATACCATGCATCAGACTCATAAAGGTGGCTAGGGATTTTGTGATGCCAAACAAAAATACCATGAAATCGTAGTGACCATAGCAAGTACAGAAGGCTGTTTTATAAATATCTTCATCTTTTATTCTTATCTGATGGTATCCGAATCTTAGATCGATTTTTGAGAACACCTTAGCCCCTTGCACCTAATCAAACAGATCTTCGATACGTGGTAAAGGATACTTATTTTTGATGGCTAGTTTGTTTAGTTGTCGGTAATGGATGAATAATCTGAGGCTCCCATCCTTTTTTCCACCTACACAACATATATTTGACACCTTTTTCTAATGCATTTTCCTAACTAACTGGCAGTAATAGGACGTAGCTTGGTGCTGGCTTTTATTCCTTGTAGTTCCTTTCTTTGACCTGATTCTGAAATAAAACTTACAGTTTTCTGTTTACTGTCTACTAGGGACCAGCATTTTTCCAACCAGTCCATTCTAATTAAGATATCATAAGAACCCAAAGGAAGTATATTAAGATCACATAAATAGGTTGCCCAGAAATTGTTATGGGACAGCGTTCTGTCTTGGCATTAACCCTTCTCTTTGTGCCAGTGGCTAGTTGAACTAGCCAGGGTTTTGAAAATTTCATGCTCACTAATTAACACTTTTCAACCACTTTAGGACTGACATAGCTTAATCTAGCACCTGGATAAAATAAAACAGAGACAGGTTTCTTAGCGATCATACCTTCACATTTGATCATTGTGGGCTGGAATTCGGCCTGATGATCATCCAAGGCAGTATTAATTCTCGATATGCTCCTCGCCACTTCCCCAACTGTGCATGCTTCTTGCATATTTGATAACTGTTATGTTCTAGCTCATTGTGGACAATTTTTGTAATAATGGCGTTCTCCGCATCCCCAACATTGTAGCGGCAGTTTTGATTGTTGATCATTGACATATTTTATGATTCCCTCCGCTGGTCTGTTTTCAGAGTATGCAGTTCTGGGTTGATTTTTGGCTAGAAACTTGTTGAATGTATTTTGTTGTGCATTCTTGTGGTTAGCAAATTTTGGGTGTCTGTTAGGAATCAAACTTCTACCTCTCGTGTTTAATCCCCATTTTGGCCTTTCATTCTTCTGTTTCATTTGCTGATAACAAATGTGGGCCTTTCGCACAACATCATCCATTGTCTTGGGGTAGTCAAATTCCAGTTTTTCCTTCATAAAGTTTGGTAAACTGCTAATGAAACACTGAATTTTGGCCTTTTCCTCTTGCATGTAAGGCACGTAGCATAGTAAGGACGTGAATCTGGTCACGTATTCATCCATGGTTAAGGTTTCCAATCTTAACTCATGGAATTCTTTCACTTTTTCATCATAATAGTGTTCAGTTAGATATTTGTCCTTGAAATGTTTTTGAAATTCATTCCATGTAACATGTTCTTTGTCAATTTTCCTTAGCGTCTTGATTTCCTCCCACCAGAGAGTCGCCTTCCCCCTTAAATGATCAACTGCCAATCGTGCCTTTAGTTTGTGAGTGTGCTCATAAATCTAAAAATACTTGCCCATATCGATTAACCAGGCCTCCGTAACCTCTTTAGATTGTCCCTCAAAGAGTGAAGGCTTAATTTTATTAAATTCTCCTTGTAGTTCTGGCTTTTGTTTCTTGGTTTTACGCTGGTTAGAGACATTATCCGAACATCCCTCTTCATCCTCTCTATGTCTTTTAGCTGACTCAATGTTTTCTTCTACATGTTGAGCGGTCGAGGTCTTTTCCCAATCTTCTGCACTTGGGTCTGGGTGGCACTGATTTTGTCGATTGGAAAACTTCTTAAAGTTCTTTCCTATTCTAAACGCAGTCGTTCATTGTCTATTCTCAAACTAGTCATTTCTGCATGCAACTACTGCACAGTATCAAGTAACATTGCATTAGCTTATTGGGATTCCTCACCCAGATATATCCAAATATATGGATTAGCGTTCACATAAGTTGTTCTGGGCGATTCAGCTGGTCCATATTCCCTTTGCATGATGAAATTCCTTTTCTTTTGCTGATGTGATCTTTTCTATTTATATGTATTCGCACATAAGTTTATTTATTTAAAACACAAGCATGAGTTTCCAGTACATAGTTGTTCCCAAAGAGTCTCTGTGTACGAACCTGAGCTCTGATACCATTTGTAATGTCTAAACTTTAGAAAAAACAATAAAATAAAATAAAAATTCGGGATATATTTACTGTGGACATACAAATATTAATGATACATATAATTATATGAAATGAGTTCATATCCATGACAATCTATGATGCCATGACCCTGTGTACAAAACTTAAATGCAATTAAATATTAATTTAATTGACAGGTAAGGAGATCCGGCCGAGGATTTCCTTTGTTAACTCAGCACAAAAATCCATGGCTTTCTCTGCGGTATGGGCCCTCGTCTGTAGCTGCACATGGCAGGCATCCATCATGTGGGATGTTAACCCCATGTGATCCTGCCATCTTTTATTTCTTTGCGTTGTTGATTCTCCATCCGCCATCGGACGGTAGAGATGGGCTAGGGTTTAACCTAACCAACTCTTGGCACTGAATTCCAGTGGTCTCATTGTTCTTGTCTCTCTTCTGCTTCGCGCTGCTCTACCAGGGCTCTGGCTTTTGTTCTTTGTGAAAGGTGAAGATAGAGGAGGCCGATATACTCATCAGAGCAGGTATACCCTTCATCTCTACAACCTGAAACTGCGATTATTGGTGTTGAAAGTCTGTTATGAGTTTAGGTAACTACTTTACGACCATCCTAAAGTTTTCTCCCTGCTATTCAGGGAGGATTTATACAGTTCTGAAGATGGAGGAAGGTAGATTGCATACTGGACTGTCTGCAACAGGTATTTTAAATTTTATAGCATGTTTTCTCATTGAATGTCTGAACCCAGTCTCTGGTTCTTGAGGGTTTTTCGTTTTAGCTTTGTCTTATGTTGAAATTTGGTTATCATACTAAAGGTTTATCCTACTTTATAGGTTGGCGACTCGTCGAGGCCACGTCCTTAACTCAGGTAAAAACCCCTACGGCTAAATCTTATATGATTGATTAGCATATTAACTGCCTTTGCCAGCAATGACTCACTCATAATCATTCAACGCAGGTATGCCATCTACTGGAAGGCTTATTGCTCGGAACCGCGATGCTTGATTTCGTAATAGCTTACGACGTTTCCATTGTTTTTCAGGTTGGAGCTAAGCCTTTGGTTTCCATTCAAAATTAAGTTATTTGAGGGCTTAAGATGAGGGTTTTCCCTGATAGCATAGTAGGGTATTATTGATTAAACGTCGATTTTCTCGACCTGTATTTTTCTAAGTTATTCGACCAGCTACGACTGTCAACTTTTCTCAAATTTTGAAATGTAATTTATGATGGGTTTAAAGGCCTTCAAGCCTATTTTCGCTTATGTTAAAGGATGATTGTAATGATTGTTTTCATTATGTTTTTGAGGAGGTCGAGAATGTCATCAATTTAGTTGTTCTGCTGGCTTCAATCTTTACCTTGTCTATTATGTTTAAACAACTGTATACTCTCATATTCGTTTTGGCTTACTGTTATGGACAGAATTACTGCATTTATCATTTTTCTTGTGCGTGATCATCCTGTGATATGAAGGAGACTAGATTTATTTAACTGTGTTAATTTCTATAACGGACTCCTACAACGTTATCTGTGGTTTTGAGATATATATGTGTGTGTGTGTGTGGCTTATTCATGATGTCCTTTTTCGATGCTGCCATACTATGGTAATTGATTGCTACTCTTTTCTGTTTTCGTTAATAGTAATAGCCTTCACATATTATGTCGAGAGGTTGTAATGCTGTAAAGATAGTTTATATGCAAATGTATGTGTTCGAGGGGGGGAGGGGGGGGGTTTATATCAGTATTCTGCCATCAACATTACTCTAGACTTTATCTTTATTTTCATCATGCGATAATTATATAACTAGACTATAGGTGTATCTGTCTTGTCATTATTGGGTATCAAATCACCCCCTGGTTATTTGTACAGTAGTTAGCCTTCTAACTTATGTAATTACTTGTAATTCAAATGTTAATAGCTATTGTTTAGCAACTGTTAACCTGTAAAATAGATATGCATAGCTACCGTACATTACATTTTTGTATTATTTCTACATAACAATATTTATAGTTCAACAATAAATTCTTAAAAGTTTGCTATCTAAGTTATATGAAAACCTATAATGTAAATGTATACGAAAGGTATCTCCTCCCAGCCATGATTATGGCAATCACATCCAGACTCTCCCCTGAGCACCTTCTATCTTTTACGCTGGATCTAGTCCAGTTACAGTCAGTACTATGGGCCTCAGGACTCCTATCCAGCCAACATCTCTGTACTCTCTAGTAGACTGTACTGAGAAAATTTCCCACTGCTTTTTTCCACCTAGCTCTAGGACCATTTTCTGCTCTTCTCCCATCTCTATATTACCCTTTTCAGGCAAAGGGTAACTGTTTCTTGGCAACTGTTTCTTTTAAATAAACAAAACAGTTTTATTTCTGTTAAAGTATTACTACCTATATTTTAGGTAATTACCATCTCTATTTCTTGGCCCTTTAGCCTATAACAGTCAATATTTCTCAAATAATAACATTTAAAATATATTTTAGTAAAACATTCACTTAATGATCTCAGTAATCTTTATGCAACTTGGGGTGTAACATCTCCCCCCCCATATGAGGAACACCATCCTAGTGTTCTCTTCCTTTTAAGAAAATAATGCTGGATAAGCCTTTCGCATGAATTCCTCCTCTTCCCAAGTGGCCTCTTCTGGGCCAAAGTGCTTCCATTACACTTTAACCTAGGTGATGGCTCGCTTTCGCAAGTTGGTTTCCTGCTGATCGAGAATATGAAAAGGTTCTACCAGGAACTCTCCTTCCGATTCGACCTGCACCATAAAACAATTTTCAATTCTATATATATAGATATAGATATTATATATATATATATATATAATATATATATATATATCCATTCTTATACCCATTAAACCTTTTACTTGAATATTTTCCCAGTCAATAATGTGTTGAGAGTTATACACATATTTCTTTAGTAAAGATACGTGAAATACATTGTGGACTTGGATGTGGCTTGGTAGCACAAGCTTATAGGCCACCGGTCCAATTCTTTCCAAGACTTGAAAAGGCCCGCAGTATCGGGTGCTAATTTAGCACAACCCCGCCATTGCAAGGAACTTTCCCGAGGCTTCACCCTCAGGTAAATATGATCTCTTGGTTGAAATTCCCTATAAGTCCTCTTTTTATCTGCATACACCTTCTGTCTATCTTGGGCCGCCCTCAAATTTTGTTGGAATTTCTTGACAGCCTCCTCCATTATGCTAGCATGTTAGGACCCAATGCTATCTTATTCATCGGATTATTCCAATCTATGGGTACTCTACACTTTCTTCCATACAACACCTCGAAAGGGATCATGCCTAATGATTCGTGGATTCCATTATTATATGCAAATTCCACTCGATGGAGGTAGTCCTCCCACTTGTGTGGTTGCTGCATCACGAACATATGTAGCATGTCTTCTAACACCTGATTTACCCGTTCAGTCTGCCCATCTATTTGAGGATGATAGGCAGTACTAAACTAGATTTGAGTACCTAATCCTGCAAAAAGAGTCTTCCAAAAGGTGGATGTAAATTTCACATCCCTATCTGAAATTACTACCTTGGGTATCCCATGTAAGCGAAATATCTCCTTCATAAATATTTCTGCGATTTCCACGGTTTTAAGTGTGGATTTCACAAGTATGAAGTGAGTTGTTTTACTCAATTTGTCTACCACCACCACAACTGAATCATGTTGCTTCCTTGTGCGGGGTAGACCGGTGATGAAATCTAAGGATATGGTCTCCCATTTCCATTCCGGAATGGGCAATGGTTGTAACAATTTGATGGGATGTTGGTGTTCCTCTTTCATCAGTTGACACTCCAAACATTTGGACAAATATTCTGCGATATCAGTCCTCAATCCGAACCAGAAGTATCCTTTTTTGATGGCTGAAAACATTTTCTGATACCCTAGGTGGCTCACACAAGGTTTCCTATGAATCTCATCTAATATCAATAGTTTAATCGAATTTTGGTTTGGAATGTAAATTCTATCTTTAAAAGTAAGGAGATTATCAGGATTTATACCAATTTCTAATTTTTCCTTTTTTAGCAGAGTTTCTTTTTTCTATTGCCAAAGGAAAGTATACTCTAGATCTCTGTTAGATGCTTCCTTTATGATTTTAGGAATATTTGAGCTACTTGTCTCATTCGGACTTCATAAATACAGTGTAATTTTCTACTCAGTGTGTCAGCCACACGATTTTCCTTCCCCTTTAAATTCTTCATCTCAAAGTCAAATTCACTTAAGAAAGTTGTCGAGTGTTCAAGCTAGACTAATTGAAGAAATTGGTAAGACTGCTATGATCTGTTAGCAGCAAAAATTTCTTCCGCAATAGGTAATGTCGCCACATTTTAAGTGCGTGTACTACTGCTATCAATTCGAGGTCATAAGTTGAATATCGTTGCTCATACTCCTTCAACTTTCGAGATTCATAAGCAATCACCTTTCCTTCCTATGTCAGCACCCCACCAGAACCCTATTTTCTTGCATCCGTGCAAACCATAAAAGACTTTCCCGAATCTGCTACTTTTAGTACTGGTATGGCAGTGAGAAGATGCTTTAATTTTTCAAAGCTTTGTTGACATTCAACTATCCATTGGAAAGCGTGACCCTTTTTCTGTAAAGAGGTCATTGTAAAGGAGATCGTTGAAAACCCCTCAATGAATCTACGATAGTATCCAGCTAATCCCAAGAATGATCTGATATCAACAACATTCTTTGGGGCTGTCGATTCCATGATTGTTTTGATCTTTTCCAGATGCAATGCCTTCTACTAATATAACGTGACCCAAATACTGAATTTGATTCTTGAAGAAGTCACACTTGCTGAATTTAGCATACAACTGATTTTCCCTTAATGTCTGCAATACTATTTTCAGGTGTTCTTTATGCTCCTCCTGGTTCTTAGAGTAAATTAAAATATCATCTATGAAAATCAGCACAAACTTATCCAAGTAATGTTGGAAAATACCATTCATCAGACTCATAAAGGTGGCTAGGGCTTTTGTGATGCCAAACAGAAATACCATGAACTCGTAGTGAGCATAGCAAGTACAGAAGGCTGTTTTGTAAATATATTCATCTTTTATTCTTATCTGATGGTATCTGGATCTTAGATCGATTTTTGAGAACACCTTAGCCCCTTGCACCTAATCAAACAGATCTTCGATACGTGGTAAAGGATACTTATTCTTGATGGCTAGTTTGTTTAGTTGTTGGTAATGGGTGCACAATCTGAGGGTCCCATCCTTTTTTTCGTACAAATAATTCGAGATCTCCCCAAGGGGATACACTTGGATGAATTTATTTTTTATCTAGAAGCTCCTGTAACTGTATTTTGAGTTCTGTTAATTCAGGTATGCTCATGCGATAAGGATCTCTAGATATGGGTGTTCACCCAGAATTAACTCAATGGTGAAGTCAATATCTCGCTTTGGTGGTAAACCAGGAATGTTTTCTGGATAAAAATCCACAAAGTCCTGAATTACAGGAATAATTTCCATTGAAGTCAATTTATTTTTAGAGTTTATAAATCCCACCTACACAACATATATTTGACACCTTTTTCTAATGCATTTTCCTAACTGACTGGCAGTAATAGGACGTATCTTGGTGCTAGCTTTTATTCCTTGTAGTTCCTTTCTTTGACGTGATTCTGAAATAAAACTTACAGTTTTCTGTTTACTGTCTACTAGGGACCAACATTTTTCCAACCAGTCCATTCTAATTAAGATATCATAAGAACCCAAAGGAAGTATATTAAGATCACATAAATAGGTTGCCTAGAAATGGTTATGGGACAACGTTCTGTCTTGGCATCAACCCTTCTCTTTGTGCCAGTGGCTAGTTGAACTAGCCAGGGTTTTGAAAATTTTATGCTCACTAATTAACACTTTTCAACCACTTTAGGACTGACATAGCTTAATCTAGCACCTGGATAAAATAAAACAGAGACAGGTTTCTTAGCGATCATACCTTCACATTTGATCATTGTGCGCTGGAATTCGGCCTGATGATCATCCAAGGCGGTATTAATTCTCGATATGCTCCTCGCCACTTCCCCAACTGTGCATGCTTCTTGCATATTTGATAACTGTTATGTTCTAGCTCATTGTGGACAATTTTTGTAATAATGGCATTCTCCGAATCCCCAACATTGTAGCGGCGGTTTTTATTGTTGACCATTGACAGATTTTGTGACTCCCTCTGCTGGTCTGTTTTCAGAATATGCAGTTCTGGGTTGATTTCTGGCTAGAAACTTGCTGAATGTATTTTTTTGTGCATTCTTGTGGTTAGCAAATTTTGGTTGTCTGTTAGGAATCAGACTTCTACCTCTCGTGTTTAATCCCCATTTTGGCCTTTCATTCTTCTGTTTCATTTGCTGATAGCAAATGTGGGCCTTTCGCACAACATCATCCATTGTCTTGGGGTAGTCAAATTCCAATTTTTCCTTCATAAAGTTTGGTAAACTGCTAATGAAACACTTAATTTTGGCCTTTTCCTCTTGCATGTAAGGCACGTAGCGTAGTAATGACGTGAATCTGGTCACGTATTCATCCATGGTTAAGGTTCCTAATCTTAACTCATGGAATTCTTTCGCTTTTTCATCATAATAGCGTTCAGTTAGATATTTTTCCTTGAAATGTTTTTGAAATTAATTCCATGTAACATGTTCTTTGTCAATTTTCCTTACCATCTTGATTTCCTCCCACCAGAGAGTCACCTTTCCCCTTAACTGATCAACTGCCAATCGTGCCTTTAGTTTGTGAGTGTGCTCATAAATCTGAAAATACTTGCCCATGTCGATTAACCAGGCCTCTAGAACCTCTTTAGATTGTCCCTCAAAGAGTGAAGGCTTAATTTTATTAAATTCTCCTTGTAGTTATGACTTTTGTTTCTTGGTTTTACGCTGGTCGGAGACATTATCCGAACATCGCTCTTCATCCTCTCTATGTCTTTTAGCTGACTCAATGTTTTCTTCTACATGTTGAGCGGTCGAGGTCTTTTCCCGATCTTCTGCACTTGGGTCTAGGTGGCACTGATTTTGTCGATTGGACAACTTCTTAAAGTTCTTTCCTATTATAAACGTAGTCGTTCATTGTCTATTCTCAAACTGGTCATTTCTGCATGCAACTACTGCACAGTTTCAAGTAACATTGCATTAGCTTATTGGGATTCCTCACCCAGATGTATCCAAATATCTAGATTAGCATTCACATAAGCTGTTCTGGGCGATTAAGCTCGTCCGGAGTCCCTTTGCATGATGAAATTTCTTTTCTTTTGCTGATGTGATATTTTCTATTTATATGTATTCACACATAAGTTTATTTAGTTAAAACACAAGCATGAGGTTCCAGTACATAGTTGTTCCCAAAGAGTCTTTGTGTACGAACCTGAGCTCTGATACCATTTGTAATGTCTAAACTTTAGAAAAAACCATAAAATAAAATAAAAATTCGGCATATATTTACTATGGACATACAAATATTAATGATATATATAATTATATTAAATGAGTTCATATCCATGACAATCTACGATGCCATGACCCTGTGTACAAAACTTAAATGCGATTAAATGTTAATTTAATTGATAGGTAAGGAGATCCAGCCGAGGATTTCCTTGCTTAACTAAGCACAAAAATCCATGGCTTTCTCTGCGGTATGGGCCCTCTTCTGTAGCTGCATGTGGCAGGCATCCATCTTGTGGGATGTTAACCCCATGTGATCCTGCCATCTTTTATGTCTTTCCGTTGTTGATTCTCCATCCGTCATCGGACGGTAGAGATGGGCTAGGGTTTAACCTAACCAACTCTTAGCACTGAATTTCGGTGGTCTCATTGTTGTTGTCTCTCCTCTGCTTTGCGCTGCTCTGCGAGGGCTCTGGCTTTTGTTCTTTGCGAAAGGTGAAGACAGAGAAGGCCGATATACTCGTCAGAGCAGGTATACCCTTCAACTTTACAACCTGAAACTGCGATTGTTGGGGTTGAAAGTCTGTTATGAGTTTGGGTAACTACTTTACGACCATCCTAAAGTTTTCTCCCTGCTATTCAGGGAGGATTTATACAGTTCTGAAGATGGAGGAAGGTAGATTGCATACTGGACTGTTTGCAACAGATATTTTAAATTTTATAGCATGTTTTCTCATTGAATGTCTGAACCCAGTCTTTGTTTCTTAAGGGTTTGTCGTTTTAGCTTTGTCTTATGTTGAAATTTGATTATGATACTAAAGGTTTATCCTAATTTTATAGGTTGGCGACTCGTCGAGGCCGCGTCCTTAGCTTAGGTAAAAACACCTACGGCTAAATCTTATATGATTGATTAGCATATTAATTGCCTTTGCCATCAATGACTCACTCATAATCGTTTAACACAGGTATGCCATCTACTGGAAGGCTTATTGCTCGGAACCGCGACGCTTGATTCTGTAATAGCTTACGACGTTTCCATTTTTTTTCAGGTTGGAGCTAAGCCTTTGGTTTCCATTCGAAATTAAGCTATTTGAGGGCTTAAGATGAGGGTTTTCCCTGATAGCGTAGTAGGGTAGTATTGGTTAAATGTCGATTTTCTTGACCTATATTTTTCGAAGTTATTCGACCAGCTACAGCTATCAACTTTTCTCAAATTTTGAAATGTAATTTATGATGGCTTTAAAGGCCTTCAAGCCTATTTTCGCTTATGTTAAAGGATGATTGTAATGATTGTTTTCATTATGTTTGTGAGGAGGCCAAGAATGTCGTCAATTTAGTTGTTCTGCTGGCTTCAATATTTTCCTTGTCTATTATGTTTAAACAACTATATACTCTCATATTCGTTTTGGCTTACTGTTATGGACATAATTACTGCATTTATCATTTTTCTTGTGCGTGAGGATCCTGTGATATGAAGGAGACTAGATTTATTTAACTGTGTTAATTTCTATAACAGACTCCTACAACATTATCTGTGGTTTTGATATATATATATATATGTGTGTGTGTGTGTGTGTGTGTGTGTGTGTGTGTGTGTGTGTGTGTGTGTGTGTGTGTGTGTGTGTGTGGCTTATTCATGATGTCGTTTCTCAATGCTACCATACTATGGTAATTGATTGCTACTCTTCTCTGTTTTCATTAATAGTAATAGCCTTCACATATTTTGTCGAGAGGTTGTAATGTTGTAAAGATATTTTATATGCAAATGGATGTGTTCAAGGGGGGGAGGTTATATCAGTATTGTGCCCTCAACATTACTCTAGACTTTATCTTTATTTCCATCATGCGATAATTATATAACTAGACTATAGGTGTATCTGTCTTGTCTTTATTGGGTATCAAATCACCCCCTCGTTATTCATGCAACAATTAGCCTTCTACCTTATGTAATTACCTGTAATTCAAATGTTAATAGCTAATGTTCAACAGTTGTTAACGTATAAAATAGATATGCATAGCTACCATACATTACATTTTTGTATTCTTTCTACATAACAATATTTATAGTTCAACAATAAATTCTTAAAAGTTTGCTATCTCAATTATCTGAAAACCTATAATGAAATGTATTTGAAAGGCCTCTCCTCCCAGCCACGAGTCTAGATATTACGTCCAGACTCTCCCACAAGCACCTTCTATCTTTTACGCTGAATCTAGTCCAGTTACAGTCAGTACTATGGGCCTTAGGACTCCTGTCCAGCCACCATCTTTGTACTCTCTAGTAGACTGTACTGAGAAAATTTCCCACTGGTTTTTTCCACCCAGATCTAGGACCATTTTCTGCTCTTTTCCCCTCTCTATATTACCCTTCTCAGGCAAAGGGTAACTGTTTCTTGGTAACCATTTCATTTAAATAAACAAAACAAATTTATTTTTGTTAAAGTATTACTACCTATATTTTACATAATTACCATCTATGTTTCTTGGCCCTTCAACCTATAACAGTAAATATTTCTCATCAAAATATGGTAACATTTAAAATGTCTTTTAGTAAAACATTCACTTAATGATCTCATTAATCTTTATGCAACTAGGGGTGTTACAAATATTATCTATATACAAAGAACTGTGGTAATTTTATATGGGTAGTTATCTAGATTGATAGTTAATTTGCGTATAACAACAAACATTTTAGCATCTTTCTGGATATATTATGCAAGATATGCTTTATAGCATCTACTATATGTAATTTTCATTTTTTTTTACTTTTATATTGGGCAGTAGAGATTTAAGATAAT